>NW_022983930.1:0-160849 GCF_010724455.1 Aspergillus lentulus | reverse complement strand
TTATCGAACTCACTGCAGACCATGCTTTTGAGCTGTCCCCCCTTGTTTCTTTGACCCAGCAGCCGGCTTATACCCGCATTTTCTCTCTCTGTCTGCTCGATTCACATTAATTTGAATAGTGTCGGTTACTGATCAATATCTAGCAGACAGATATGGCGGGTGCCAAGCGTAAGGTCGAAGCTTCTCAGGGAGCGACGCCTGCTGGCGCTGGCGCTACATCCACAGGGAACATGACCCCCTCAGCTGGTAAGAGCTTGGCTGTTCAATCCTCACGGTGCCGATTTCTGATTTTCTCTATAGATCCTCTCATGGAGGATGCCTCCAACATTCGTATCACCAGGAGCGCTCGGGCTAGCCGAGACGCTCGTGCTCATAATATGAACATTCCGAGCACCCCGTCATCAACTAACAGTACCACTCCCAACAATCTCAATGGTCGCCCGTCACGCATTATTACGCTGAGCACCCGCACTGCTAGAGCCAATAGTGCCCGTCAGGCCCAGGCCAACAGTCTCCGCGAAGCTCAAGCAAACAATGCTCCCGTGGCCGATACTGCTTTTAGCATGGCCAACCCTGTCCGCGAGACTCGCACCTCTCGAGCACGCGCTGCTGCTGCGGCCGCGGCCGGTCCCGCTATGCTTTCTGCGACCGCGGTACCCCCTGCTCCAGCTCCAGCTGCGGCTGACAGCGTAGCATCGACGAATGTTCCAGAGACCCCCCGACACAAGCGCGTCAAACGAGCTCCTACAGTTGAAGAGACGCCGAGGACGACCAGGCAGTCTGCAAGACTTAGGGGCAATATCCAACCCCTCAGTTCCACCGAGAAGACTTTCTCAAACTCTCAGGCTGAGTCCAAACAGCCTGATGGCAGCCCATCCGCCGGCATGGCTCCTGGTGGCCGGACACGGACACGGAGCAGACAGATGATCAGCAGCCTGAACCAGAAGACCGGCGATTCAACAAGAGTCACTTCCTCTCCCTCGAAAAAGAATGTGGCAAGCAACGAAGAGAACATCAGCCCTCTGGGTACAGTTGCTTCGCAGCCATCCACAAAAGATCAGATGTCTGAACTAGTTGATGAGAATCTATCGAAGGACAACGGTCCAGATGACATCGAGAATAAAGTGAACGAACACTCGGACATGGAAAGTGAGGAAAAGCACGACTCCGTGACTGTCCCACCAAAGTCACTAAAACGGAAGTCTCCAGAGCCTGATGACGGCCTCGCTGGGGAGCTCATCCGCTCTTCTAATTCCCCACGCAAGAAGCCGAAAGTGGAGAACCCAGAACTGGACCGCGCATTGGACCAGCAGTTACAGGAAGGCACCGAGAATAACGTTGATGACAAAGCAGCACCGCACTCCCAGTCTCCAAGTGACGTAGATGCTATTTCTCCCGAGGGCGAGGTTGAAGCCTCCGAGAACGATGCTCTCAAAGCCGGACCTACGATATCTGTTGCTGCCGACGCCGATGTTCCCGATGTTCCCAATGTTCCCGATGTTCAGGATGCTGAGATTCCTGCGTTCTCCGCTGCCGATGCTAGCGATGGGAGTCTTGATGTTGCTGATGCTGCGGACAATGATACCACTGCTGCTAGAGAATCGCCGGCAGGTGATGAGTCCCGTCAAATCACAGAAGAAGTTGAAGAACAAGCTTCTGAAAATGGTGTTGAATTTACCGTCCGCAGTGGACGAGGCCGAGGCCGTGGCCGTGGCCGTGGCCGTGGAGGCGGCGGCATGGGAGCCTCCACGCGTGGCGGGGGCGTGCAGAAAGGGAAAGGAAAATCCAAAGGATCAAGCAAAGGAAAGGGAAAGGGTAAAAGCAGAAAACGGGGGCGCAGAGCGGATGGCGATAATGACCAGGATTCCGGGCCAGAACCCGAGCCTCTGCGTTCCCCTTCTCCGACTCCAGCCACACAGAAGATGCGGGACCGCCAAAGGGAACTTGACAAGGCGTTCAAGAAGGTAGCAGCCGCCCAGCGACTGGCTTTGTCTGTGCTAGCCGAGCATTCTCAGCGCAAGCTTGCGCGGGATAAGAACGCCCATAAGAAAGTGCCGGAGTTTGACGAGGTCAACCGGCAACTACAGGAGAGATTAGAGAGACACAGGGAGATATTGCACCGAGAATACGAATATAAGGTAGCAAATGCGAACCGGGTTCTTGCTCTTGAGAAGGAGAATCTTGAGATACAATTTCGGGTAAGTCCTTTTTGTTCGCAGTGCTCCGGGGATCCAGATGCTAAGCGCCATATCATACAGAGGAAAGCGCGTGAAATTCAGCACGAACATCTTCTTGCAAGTCAGGGGGCGTACATGGCATTTGTTGAGGGCCGCCGTGCTGCGGAGGATGATGAACACACTGAGGTCAGTCATTCCGAACCATATCTGACTTGTGAAGGAGAGTGGATTAACTGGTTGTCTTGCAGACGGATGAATCTGAGACCGAGGTTGACCGTAATCGTATTCGTCCGCCAGCCAGAGAGATGAAGAGGGGATACTATTCATCCTTTGTGCGCAACCCTGCTGGTGCTGCTCTATATGAGCGTGCCCTGAATGGCTGGGAGGATTTTGTTCAGCGAGCCAAGCTGGGAGGCGACATTGAGCCGCAGATGAACGACATGGAAGAAGCGGTGCCGCTCAGAGGTCTCTCACCACATGATGTTCTTAACATGATCATTGAAGCAACGGGGGTGGTTCAAACGCGAGACGACGCTACGTCGGAGAGTAACAAGGTATTCGCTCCGGTACCCGACTCGCGGGCTGAGGCTTTATACGCCCTGGCCGACGCTGCAACCGCTTCCCCCTTGCCCTTACCCAGAGCAGCCATGACGCCGCGAACCCCAGCACACCGAGCTATCCTCCCACAACCTCCACAACATCCACAACATCCACAACATCCTCAGCTTCCGGCAATCCAGGCTCCAACTGATCCGCGAGCCTTCGTGCTACCGCCTCCAAATCCGCAGCGGCAGCAGCCGCGTCGGTTGCTCCCTGCTGGGCAACTACCGGACCCTTTTGCCGCCCGAAACGGCCCTCCCCAACTGCCGCCTCCTCCTGGTTCCAACTTTCAACGTCCTCCCCTGCCTGGCTTCCTATCCGGACCTCCTCCTCCGCCCCTGTACTACACACACCCGCCTCCTCCGGGCCTTACGGGACCGCCTCCACCAGGCCCCCGACCACCCTTCTAAAGGGCAGCGTCGGAGAAAAGAAGGGAAAGGAGTAGCAGTGAGTTTTGTTTCCCACGGGATTAGGTGGTGGTCTCGGCCACTTGTCCCCTGTTTTCTTGCATACTTTCCTTCTCCATGGTTTCGTTTCACTTCTACTCGTTTATGGATTCCTGGGATAAATTTCCTGACTCTGAGCCGTTGTGCTTGGTTTATGACTTTTTGGCCAGACGTTGGCATGGATCGGGTTGTTCTCATTGAAAGTCATTGTTGCATATACCATCGACTCATGTGAGATATTGACCCTTGCGACTAGCATATTTTGTGTTTGATACGTTATTTAACCTCCAACCAGAGAATGTCATCAATGGCGGGCCCATTGGAATGAGAAAGTGTGTGTGCTACGGTCATTCTGAGACGCTGGTTGATGTTGTTGTCTGTACTCAAATGGGGGTTCTCTGGATTGAAAGATGTACCATACTTCATAGATAGATCAGTGGAACTATTCTCGTACTGGTCTCGTACTATTCGGCAGGCAACTGGACTGGTATACAAGAATCAGGGAGGGGACTCGGCAAAGAGCGCGTGGGTCGTAGTGCGCTGCCAGTTCTGGACCGGATGTGCGCCAGCAACACCCTCAAAAAGTCACCGTAACGATGAGCCACTTGGAGCGCACAATGACTGACTGACCGTGTTGGGGGCTGACTGTAGCTACGGAGGATCTATCTATGGGGCTGAAGAAGAATGACTCTTGATGACTCGATTTTCGGTGACTCCTCCTCCGCCCCAATTGGGTCTAGTCTACACAGAGCGGGGCGATTCGACGGGCCTTTTTGATAATCTTTTCTTGGGCTTCAAATACTTCCCTTGTGAGCGGCAATATTGGCTTCTTCGTTGTGAAACATCCCAGAACCTATATTTCAAACTTCAGTTACTCTCGCTCGGCGAAGAAAATCGGGTGTTTATCCTTTTCGTCCTTCTTCTCACGCCGGCCCCTCATCCGAACTTTTCCCCTCAACTATCGACGTCACCCGGCTTCGCAAAGCTTTCGCTTGCAGTCTCGCACGAACGCTCATATATTTCCATCGTTTTCCTGGGTGTCCAAATTGCCTATTTCCAATCATTATTGAAACCGGGTTTCCAGAAAGCTACGGAATTTTCGCACGATGGCAGTCCGTGCGCAGTTTGAAAACTCCAACGAGTAAGTAGGCGCGGCCATTTCTCGCCAAGGTTGATTTTGTTTCTTTTTCTGGGATTATGGGAGAGGACTAACTTGCATTTTTCACTCTTGCAGAGTCGGCGTCTTTGCCCGCCTGACAAACTCATATGCGATTGTCGCCATCGGCGCTTCAGAGAACTTCTACAGGTGCGCTACTCATGTTCCCGATATCCGCCTTGTAAGCAGGATCTTCTGACAGATAATTTCAACATCACCAGTGTATTCGAGGCGGAACTCCAGGATGTCATCCCCATCTGTCATGCTACTATTGCCGGCACCCGAATCGTCGGTCGTCTAACAGCGGGGTATGTCTTTCTCTTCGTTTAGCGACTCCAACGCAACGAAACCCAGCAGCGAGCGGCGAGCAGAGAGAGCCTTGGAAGCTGACATTCTGGATGATTCAAAACAGTAACCGTAAAGGCCTTCTTGTCCCCACAACGACAACAGATCAGGAACTGCAACATCTGCGGAATACGCTGCCAGACGATGTGAAAATCCAACGGATAGAGGAGCGGCTCTCGGCGCTGGGCAATGTCATCTGCTGCAATGACCATGTGGCACTGGTGCATCCGGATCTTGAGCGGGAAACAGAGGAAATGTACGTTTTGAGCCCCCTTCCGTCCTTACCTGTGGGCGGATGGAAAGAGAGACAACGGCGGGAAAAATTCGACACTGACACTGTCAAAACAGAATCGCAGACGTCCTCGGCGTCGAAGTCTTCCGGCAAACCATCGCTGACAACGTGCTGACGGGCTCGTACATGGCCCTCTCCAACCAGGGCGGTATCGTCCACCCCAAAACCTCCATCCGGGACCAGGATGAGCTCTCCTCCCTACTCCAGGTGCCCCTCGTCGCTGGCAGTGTCAACCGCGGCAGCCCCGTCGTCGGCGCCGGCATGGTCGTCAACGACTGGCTGGCAGTCACCGGTCTCGACACCACCGCGACCGAGTTGAGTGTGGTCGAGTCTGTCTTCCGCCTGGGCGAGATGGGCCCTCGTGGTCTGGGGGTAAGCAGTGCCAACAAGGAGAGTATCGTGGAAAGTTTCTACTGAACGCGGCCAATCGGATTCCTACTAATTATTTTGTCTCCTCTTTACCTTTTATTTCCGTCTTCTCATGTACCCTCCTCACGTGATTATGGTTATGGTGCAAATCCCCTGAAACGGGTCATTTAGATCGGTTGAAATTCAAAATCTGATATCTACAGAATATAGATCAGCCTCTAGGACAATGGAGGAAATGATTTATCAGTTTTGCATCGATATCCATTCATTACGTTTCATAACCATCGAGGTTGATATAAGCCTTTAGTAGACGGGTCAAGACAAGGAAACAACGATAGCAAAAGTAATAAACTAGTGACTTGCAAGGAAGCAAGAATGAAATAGAAAAGAAAAATCCAAGCTAGTTGTACAATTCCAGATCACTCCCTTGTCTCTGTTCCTGCCCCATCGCGCAATATGCAAATTAACATGAATCTCTGAAAGATATGGACAAAGGGGGGTATTATGAAAAAAGATAAGATTCCAGCTGTGAAAATGAGAAACGTGAGGGACCTTTCAAATGGTACGTATGATATTGAAGAGCAAAAGAAAGGAAAGAAGACTGAACGCCGTATAACACCAATCCTGGGTTGAGACAAGAAAGGAGACCCTGAATGCAAGCCGACGGCATCCGGTTATACTTGGCCCTCGATACCGATTCGATTTGACCGAAGCTTTCCAGAATCGGCGTCGTACTCCTCTCCCAAAGACGCAGGGAAAGGTTTTTGTTCTAACAGATGATTGCTCATACCGGGAGATCGGCCCGATTCATCGTTATCACTGTGCTCCGTTGACAAGGGTGGCGGAGGAGGGGGTGTTGGCGCAGACTCCGGGCTGTCCAGCATTGAACCGCCATTCTCCGCCTGGAAGAAATCTTCGCCAGTGCCATTTGGCGTGGGTTGCTCTTCATCACGTAGAGGAGGCGGTGGCGGCGGGGGAGGAGGTATGGGTGTTGATGACTTCTGCCTCTTCATCGCTTCTTCAGCAGCTCCTTCACCAATATCCACTTCGTCTTCCCTCTTGCGCTTGAGAAGGCCCTGCGGATCGCTGTCCATGAAGGTATTATTCTCTTCAACCTTTTCTGCTTCGCCATCAGACAGTTTCACGTCGACATCTTCAACTGCGTTGTGTTCATTGGACATTTCGTCTGCTTTTGAGTCACCTCCCTTTGCCTGCTTCTCGGCCTTTCTCTGCTCGTAAGCACGGTGCTTCGCAACAGCCTTGTCAAAGAATTCCTTGCAGAAGGCCTTGACTTTCTTTTGTTGCTTTTCGCCAATCTTCGTTGGATCTTCCACGCGGTTGTTTTTGAAGTCGGAGTTGACGAGCTTCTTGGCGACCTAACGAAAGGCAAGCAGCGCGGATTAGCACATGTACTAGGTCTGGCGTATCGAACGGCTCCATGAGCTGACTCACATCCTTAGCATAGCGCTTCAGATCCTCTTTCGGAAGCTTGTGTTTAAATTTGTCCACCACATATTTGATATGTGGGAAAAGCTGCATAAGTCAGGCTACCTGTACTTAAGGACAACGACAGCTGCTCTTGGGAGTGAGCTTACCGTGTTCTCATACAGCTTCTTCTGCTTCTCTTCACTGTAACTTCTCCACTTCTCCTGCCCTTCACTGAGACTCGCCGTTTCTCTAGAAGCTTGCGGCGTGCCAGGTGTGACGGTCTTCTCCTTCGGCGTGTTCTCCTTAGCATTCAAGATGTTATCGATGATACCTTGTAGGGCTTTATTCTTCGCCTGGTGGCCTGGGACTTCGGCCTCAGGTGCGGCATGGATCGGCCGAGTCCAGGTGACATCCCCACGGGCGCAGTAATAATATGTCCTGCCGTGTGATTCGGCTGCGAACCATCCCGGAGGCAGAGGATTGAATTGGCGGCGGAACTGACGAGCACCGTGATGCTGGGAATTTCTGGGGCCATTGCTCTTCCGACCTGGATTCGCTGGCCCTCGAGGAGCATCCAACGACCGGGATCTCGATCGCGAACGAGATTGAGAGCGTTTCTGCTCATCATTAGTGTGTTCTCTCCGTCCGAACTGGCTGACTGAAGCGACTGCATTCGGATCTCGCTTCATGCGAGGGATACGGTATCCAACCTCCAGAGTCGCCCAGTGCTGCAAAAGTGCGGCTGCCTTCTTCTCGACTCGCTCATCTCCACAAGCTGTCAGCGGCTGGACGGTGGATTCGATTTTTGAATCAATAATCTTGTTCCGTGTAAGACGCGGAAACTGGTCCAGAATATTGAGGATCTGCAAGACAACATTGAAGTCATCCTTCCATAAGGTGAGTTGGGAATTTAAGATCTGGTAGCCATGCATCTTCACCACACGATGGCGGACTCGGTCATCGTCGCAACGCTCGATCCGCCTCAGCAACTTGACAGCAATCCATTTTTCTTTGCATTGCATAAGGGCCGCCATGACCTTGGTGACACCGTTCTCATCTAGAGACTTCGGCTGTACGCTGTCAACATACTCCTCATCATCTTCGCCCATCTTCTTCTTTCGAGGCCGCTTCGCAACAGCAGTGTCCCAGCTATCAGCATCTTCGATACCCAAAGCTTCAATGGTGGCATTAGAAAGTTTGGTAGCACGATCGGTCTGAGTCTTTCCTCCAATAAAGCCAGTGCAATTTGGTTCGCCACAGTAGCATGGTTGAGGATCCGCGCCATAACGATCGACGTTATAATTGAAAACGAGTTCTTCGCCGGCTTGAATAGCCCGTTCGGCAAAGATTCCCATACGCAATTTCTCACCCACAACCCATTTATCGACGTAGCAGTTGGGATTACACGAGTGGTTGCAGAAACGACCCAGGTTGCCCTTCTTCGTCGCATCGACAAATTCTCCTCTACTGAGGGACATAAAATAAAAGTGTTTGATCCCTTCCTCATCGTACTGTCTCATGCGTCGCCGGAATTGAGCCTCATTGATGACTTCGCCGACATACTCGAATATGAATTGATGCGGTCGCAAATCAGTCTCGGCACGGAGACCAAACCCTTTCTTTTCCGTCTTGATAACCGCGACATTAGCATACTCTTTGCGCTGGAATCGTTGATTCTGGCATTCAGCACCACAGCTGCAGTCGCCCACGCACTCAATTTTGGTAGCGCGATTGATACAATCAGAATCTTCTCCACATGCCAGATTCCTAGACAACGACGGCTCTGCTCAAACGAGTTAGAGGGGTACTGGCGAACACGGGTATTGTACGGAATAGAAGGGGTTAAGGAAATTATGCAGTGAAGACGGCTTTTTCATTTTGCTGGCCCGGCTTTTGGTCTCGTTCTCATTTTCATGTTTTTTAGTTTTTCTTACCCCCTATTCCTTTGGCAAGGGACCCAGGAACGCGCGTCGGAGAAAAAGCAGGGGGGCCACCGGACAAGTGAAAAATTGTAGTGAACAGCAATAACCAGAAGAGACTGAAGAAAAGGATAAAGAGAAAGAGAAAAAAAGCATAACTTACCCCATTCCTCAGCACAATCGCATTCCATGGCATGCTCAGTATAACCCATGTATTTATTGGCATAGGTACAAGTTTCCATCACTTCAAAAGTCGATTGTGCCTCCACCGTGCTGTCCGGCAAATGCAGAAACAGCTGAGGGGGTTGCGCAACAACCTTCTGCGAAGAGCTGCGCGATAACTTGGGAGGCTGACCGGGTTCCATCTTGACGGTGATATCGCCCCCGACTTTCTCTTCTTTGGCTGTGAAATCTCCATTTTCGGATTTGATTGGAGTTAGAGATGAAGTCCGCGATTTGATAGCGGATGATGCCAGATCATCCATCTCAGGGTAATCTTCGGAGGTGACGGCGTGCTCTGATAACCCGTTGGGATCATGTTTCAAAACGGCGTCTCCGCCGTTGGAGAGGAGCATATCTGCGGCGCCGTCATGCTGCTCAATCTTCATCGCGGTCACCGCATTTGCTACAGAAGATGAGGGTGAGTCCGCGTTGTCATGAGAGGACATGACGACACGGACCGAAGAGCACGGTCTTTAGGAGCCAGCGAGCGGAACACGGGTGTTTCCGATAAATATTGTTAGACGAAGTGTGCGTTGAGGTGTTGTTGGGTTGAGAACCAGAAAATGGGGGAGGGAAGGAGAAAACGAAGGCAAAAATTGAAGAAAGTCTTCAGAAAAATAATCGCACGTCGAGTCAAATCGAGCAATCAATCAAAAGCTATCCATGTTTTCCGCGGTTGCCAAGAACAGGAGGAAATGGCGAAAATCAGAAAGGGAAAAAAAGTAAAACGTGACAGGAAAAATAAAGGAAGAGAATCAAGGGATTACTCTATTGTCATGTGTGGTCTGGTCTTTTATTCAAGGTCGACTGAGACAGCTACTGGGGTTGAAGATGAGAGAGAAGTTCCATTCTTCACCTTGATATGTTTCTATTGTCCTGACAAGTTTGAATAATAACTGCTGTCTCGAAGCCACAAAAGCGAAGGCAGGATAAAAAGCATGCAGCAAAGAGGTTGGAACCAGTTGATGTTCTCACCGCCCGGTCCAACGCGAAGTGGAAGCGAAGGGATAGATCGATATCACTTCATCAGTGAATCAGCCCTTCACTGGCAGATGGGAACAGATGGCTAATCAGAGTAGAATTCCTTTCCATTCAGGTACAAATGGTGGGATGGGACGTTGTTTGTGCTGATGGATGCTTCGAAATCAGTGCGGGTATTCCCATTATAGGCATCAGCTATCAATCCCCAATCACGCGCAAAGTATTGTGTTCCTGTTGTTTTCTTGATCATTCCAATCCTCATCCTCTTAAGGCTTATTTCTTTGGTCTCTCAGCGCCCCGCGCCTCTCATATGTCTGGCAAAGGCACTTCTCGATGGATGGACAAGTCCGACGCCAACCGGTCGATCTGCACACAATAACCTGCGTCAGTAACAACTGCGACGTGTGCCAACTCTCTCTGATATAGACACAATTTCATTCTCATGCTCGCTTCTGTCACTGGGGTTACCACGGCGAAATCAACGTGAGGTACAAAGGCCATGGAACGATCGAACCGGGTGGACGCGAAACGGGACATAAAGCAATGTGCAACGAGTATCCTGACAGTAGCGCTGGAGTAATGCGGAAGAGGAACTTTGCCAGACACTGCCTAGGATGTAATCCTCTCGTCTCTCATTGTCGGCTAACTCGTAGGATCGCAGAGACTGCAGAGCCACACTGCTGTATGTTCATAGTGGGGGTTGTACATCCTGGTCCCTCAACCGAAAATACCCTCCCAGCTTTGGGCCCCCTCGGCTTCTGCAGACCTTGCTCGGCCGGGTCAGTATCAAGTACGATGGGAAACGAGCAGATTATGCGGGTGCAAAATTCAACGAACTCTGACAAGACCCGTGTTCGTGAATTGTTTCTGTCTTCTTAAGCGATTCATTCGAAGTGGTGCGATTTGAGGCGGGTAGTGATTGGACACTGTTGTCGCACTTTCGATTATGCATGGGTATTTGGAGTGGACTAAGTGGGAACAAACACTTGCAGCGGAGGTCAAACCGTCATAGAGCTGAAGTACGTAGTACTCCATTTTAAACCAGAAGAGCGACTCAGCCATAAAATATGTGGCCAGAAAAATCAAAAATTCGTGAGCTATGCATGAGCGAGGAGGGCATGGTGTTTCAGTTGGATACAGAAGAAACTGGTGTGAGTGGCTGCACAAGAGCTGGGGTTGTTGTCTCAAAACATGCCAGTTGGACTTCGGCGTTTAAGAGCCAGTCATTTCCTGACTTCACATCCTGATCTTAAATTCTTATTTATAGAGCGTTAGAAGCTCCCCGATAACAAAATGGATGAGAAAGTGGTCGAGTTCTAGATGGGCAAGGGAAAAGAGGGAATGGTGAAGTAGTAATTCGTGGTAGAAGAGGAAGAATAATGGTCACTACTACGGAGTACTACTACCTGGTACTAGGTAGTTAGACACTGGAGGTCTCGCAAGGAAGAATACCTGGCCTCCATCCGTCAGCGAGCTGTAATAATGTTACTTGGGTAATGAATGTTGCACGTTTACCACGTAAAGAGAGCCCACTGCACACCCCGCCCGGCAGTACAGTACTGTACCTACCTTAGTTGTCGAGATGAATTGCAAACTACGTACCTATTTTGGGGAAGAAATGAGCCATAGACGGCGCCATTCTGGTTTGTGCGGTCATGAGATGAATACGTAGGGCTAATCTGTATATCCTACCCACGTAACAGAGTGGCAATGTCAACTGTCAATAGTGAGAACCTGGAACATCTTCAATGCATCAGGATGGATGCATTGGTACCTAGTGGTACTTGTATGGAATACCTACCTTCGATACCCTGAGGGCGGGAGTACCTGCAGGTCAGGTAGGTAAGGAAATTACGTTACCCAACTTACTTTCAGTCATACCTTAGCCAAGCGCTGAAGGTAGATACCTGATGTAGATACGTACCTTGAAAGAGCATAGGTATTATTGACTCGCTTCTTGAGGTTGCATACTACCTAATCCGTACAGGTACTAAGGGGGTTGTCTTCTTCGTCCATTACCTTATCATCATTACCTTAGCTAGGCACAGTTAATTTATCATATTTTACTGTTTTCTACGAGGTACGTTCAACTTGCCTACGTAGTACTACCCGTACCTAGGATCTCATGGCTGCGCCACTGAAACTTGACCAACTTTAATACTCTCTCAGTTTATCTCAAAGTACTCCTACTGTTTGTGTTAAGATCTAACTATTCCAAGTCGCGCAGATCATCGAGAAACATCTTTCATGAAGGTTATGCTTCCCCAAACAATGACGAATCGGAAAAAGGAGGTCATTCATCGACAAGTGGTCCATGCAAAATGCCCGAAACTGCCATGTTGAACTACACTTCTGCCGGTTGAATCAAACCGGCGGGGCGTTGTCTCTCCTGCACGCCGCTGATTCTCATGCATAAAACTATCCTGTTATCGATCCAATGCGATGAATTCCATGCTTGCTAAGATGCAAGTAATACGGATACGTCCTTTCTGATTTGACCACTCGAATTTCGTCGTGTCCAAGAACAAACACGATGCATACTTACTCCATGCTTCAATCTCTTACGGAGTAGTTAGAATTTCCACTAAACAAGGAATCTGAGCCGACATTGGCTGGGTTGATCATGCTACAGAGTCTCTTAGGACAACGATGCGGCACACTTACAATGTACAGTGATCAATGAAGGGAATGCATTGGTGTCAAAGTCCACTCGCTATGACAGCGTTCGACCAAGGTCTGAGCCATTGTATCTCCTTGACCTTGTTCCTTTATTGGGGAATCTTTTCCTCATCTCGTACCTTATTATTGGTCGTTTTCTTCCTCTCGTTCTCACTTGCCCGCTTATTCTGCCATTTTATTATCTGTATTTGCGATAATCCCACACTCTATATTCTATGCATGCTCCTAAGCTTGTTGACAGAGTAACCAATGTGGGCCAGTGTATGAGTCTCACTCTTTCTGATTGATCGCAGGTTCCGATGGATTGTTGTGCTCGAATGTCGGATCGATTCATGCAGTATGCCATCAATATCCATCATTCGTATCCGTCCCAGCCTCCAGAATTAACACTCCATTCAAAACAATCTACCCCACTTCTTCCAGCGCCGTTTTCACCATCCTAACCTCCATTTACTCCGTCTGTTGTCTGGCATGCTGGTCTCCAGGTGGTTTTTCTCCACTATACCATAATGGCTTGAAGATGCCCCAATCCTTAATTGAATCGATGCACAGCGCACCCATTGTTTGCTTTCTTTCGTCAGGACTTGTCACAGCTGTTAGATTATCATGGAGCGCTCAACGGAGCACAACATTATTATTACGGGGCGATGAGGTGCTGTCTTTTGGGATGGATCGACCGCACTACTTCCTGCAGCTCGGAGCTAGGCCCCGAACCTCGCTCCTCAAGCTTCCAGTCCTGAAAAACCTATCGATTCTAGTGCGTTGACCCAATATCTTGGGGCGCAATGTCCACCTATCAATCATTGTCTAGCGTCCATGATACTCATGGCTGGAACGCCCTGCTCTCTTACTAGAATCCCTTGCTCCAAGTCATGGCACCTGTCTAGCTAATAGCGGGACGGTTGAGGGTTCCCTCCAGTTTTCTTTCTATTTGACATGATTCCTTTTTCTCACGCCAGTTCTTCTTCTTTATCATGGTCAAATTGTATTGCTTTTGTTTCATTCTACTGCCTTTTGTGTGTTGTTCTTTTCCTTTGACTTTGCCGCCGCCGCCGTGGTGCGGGAGTACAGCAGTAGGCTGAGGGTGCTGTTGCATCACGCCTTCAATGCGGGTCTGGCTGGCCGTTTCTACCCCTGCTCTCTTCCTAAACCGTCCAGGTTCTTGTCGCCCTTTGATCACTGTGCGTCCAAAGAGTGGATGATTTTATACGTTTCTTTTCCCGTGATAATCCTAGTCTCATTCGGAGCAGGAAGCAGAGGGGCCACGTCTGGTGCGCTGCACATTCGTGTATCCCATGGCGTCGTCCTTTCCGCTCTTGCGACAGTGTAGACGCTTGGAATCATCTGAAACATTCGTTTCTGAAACACTATGCTCTTCTAGGTAGGGTATGGTTCAATTCTATCCACCCCCGGCTGGCTGGTCCCGCAAACATTAGATATGCTTTAATTTCGCTGGTCCGGGAAGTTCTCTTGGTCACTATCTACCTACTGTGGCTCCATCTCGCCGCTTTTCACAGGACAAGCGCAGGAAAACTAAGAGAGAAAAGAGTCCCTGCAGCTTTCCTTACTGCTAACCGGCCGCATGCTGGTGCATCTGCACTGTCTTCTGCGCTGTCCCGAATGAAAAGTCCGTTTGGTCTGAAAATATTCCCGGGGCAGAAATAAATCAGACTGATTTATTTTTGTCTGCTTCCTGCAGTCTAATTGACTTTCTTTCGTCCCATTTCCCCCCTTTTTCTCATTCTTTTACTTTCCCTGTCATATTTCGTTATTCTCTGATTGAAACTACTCGTCCTTGGTACGACATGCATCATTGAGACTGTTTTGTTCCAGATATCCAGTCGATCGTCGACGACGATAGGTCCTCTTGACATCTCCTATCCGGTGGCCACAGCACGGTTCAACCCCATTGTTTTGTTGTCGCTGTCGCGGTCGTTGCTGTCGTTATCGATCTTCTTTCTTTTATTTCTTGACGTTCGTTTTCGATAGTCTCTTCCCAACTCCAGCGATTTGGACCATTCTCGCTGCGACTGGCGATATATAGCATCCCAAGTTGCAAATCTGCCTTTGTCTCGAGGATCCCTCGATATATCCTTTGCTCCTTGCGTCATTTAGCCGTCGCCTCATATATCGAGATCTGTCCAGTCTATTAGCGGACGCGAGCCTGAACTTCATGCCTTCTATTCGAAGTACCGACCTATGTCCATCCTCCGCTGTTTTTGATCTTCATCGCCTTCAGCAGTTTCCTTTGTCGGCATTTGCTGCCCTCTTAGCCTAGTTCCTGAATTGGTTCTGGAAAATCCACGTGCTTGTTTGTACTTACGCCCCTGTAGACGCATTGTTCCGCTTGGGAGGCTTTGTGGTTGTTTCACTTCTGTCATCTTCTAGATTGGTTTCCTGTTGGTATCTCTCTTACATTTCTCTTTTGTTTCTTCGTGTTCGGTTTGCTGTTTTGCTCTCGAGACCGTTGGACCCGTAGTCGCGCATCGCGCCATTTTCTAGGTTGGGCTCCACTTGCACCGAAGCGAACGCTATCCTGGCTTCGTTTGTTGACGGATTGGGAGGGAAAAGAAGCTAGCTAAAGTCGCTTCCATGATCTACGGGATATGTCGAATATATCGGAAAGGCCATGGACCGAAGAGGAGAGGGTAAGACCAGACTCCTTCCATCGTCAAGCATTCATCAAGACGCTCCATGCGGTTTCCAATGTTCGCACGTCCTGCCATACTGACTATGTCTCCAGTACGCTCTACTTACTGAGATTCTCAAGAAGGCAGGAGTCCCTTCCAGTCGCCTGGTCCAAATGATAAAAGATTTCCATATTATCCCAAGCTGGACGGATATTCCTCTTCCACCAGGTACAGATATGCCGGCCCTCTGCTTGTCTCCTGCTGTTTTCGTCTTTTGGGTGCGTACGTCTCATGTCGTATTTGCACTGTGTCGAGGTTTTCGTCAAGGTCAGAGTGGATAGTTCAGCCTGGCTCTTGCTAATCTACTCTGGTCCAGGCCGTTCCCTGAATTCCTGTCAGTTCGCTTTTCACAGTATGTGCCAAGAGCAGCAGCAGCAACAGCAGCAACAACAGCAGCAACAACAGCAGCAACAACAGCAGCAACAACAACAGCAACAGCCACAGATGTCTGTCCCTGTCAATCAGGGCCTGGTACCGTTTCCACCGCCCCGTCATGAGTTATCTGCACCACCAGCAGTTCAACCCGAGGGTAGTCACATGCGAAAGCGGCCGCTTTTCCTCTTGGATAAACCGCCTCTTGCCCCACGCGCTATCCAGCCTCGGCCAGCTGCCAGTACGGCCTCTTACAGCAGCGAGAGCAGCGCTTCTGCGCTCCTCTCTCCGAGTGTGGAAAGTATTACGACCAAAGGCGAGCCGCCCCGGAAACGAGGCCGGCCAAGCAAAGCCGAAGCGGAGCGACGCAAGGCAGCTGCCGAGGCTCGAGGCGAAGCATACCCTCCTCCCCGAAGGTCGGGGTCTCATAGGCTGAAAGCTCCTTCAACACCAGCCAGCCCGCCAAGGGTTATGTCTTCAAGCACTTCGTTTACACCTCAGGCGGGTCTCCGGCCCGTGGAAGTCCAGAATCCGGAGCTGCGCTATGCACCGCCGCCTGGGAGGCCAGTTACGCTCATGGTACCCATCGACCATGGACGAGCAAGAGGGGTACCGACTCGTGACCCCGGACCGATACTAAGAGAGCTTCCAAGACCGACCGACCCACGGCAGACTCTTCCTTCACCCCAAGCGTTACAGATGAGCCACGCAGAGCCGGCGGGGCGAACGGGTCCTGGGGAGCGACCATTTGAGCCTCGTCCCTCAGAAAGGTTCTCCTTTGGAGACAGCAGTCGACATATCCTGACCGATCCTGCAAGCAGACGGCCAGAAGCGCCCGCATTGTCTACTCCCGAAGTACCTGCTGCCACCTCAGCCGAAAGAAGATCCGACTGACATCATCTGGCTAAAGAAGAAGTGCAGGACGGTCTTGTCTCTCTCTTTCTCTTTCTGTCCCTTTCTCTCTTTGTTTGTTGTAACCCCATTTCTGTTCCCTCTTTCCTTCAAAAGCCATGGTTGCTCACGATGAACGATATAAACTCTTCAGTTTTGAGCGATAGATAGCATTGGTTCTCACTCATCACGAACCAGTTGAGAAGACGACTTGCGAAGAGTGCTACGACTAACGGCATATTCGATGCAATCTTTGCTTCTTTCTTTACCAACCTCTGTGTTGTTTTCTTTTTCGGCGAATTCTGATTGCTCACGATCGGCAATGGCCCTCAGATCAACAAGTTGATACGTCGTCTACGCGTTGAGCAGCCGAAGCACACAGGTCCAATCACTTTCTTTGACAGATGTTCTGACTTATCTAAATCCGACGAATACATATGCGCACCACGATACTTATTGTCTCACGCAGCAGAAGCAAGATAGGTCAAGCCTCCGCCTCAGCCTTGAACATACTTTGTTTCATTCGAAATCAGTCCTATTGTACGCGGCCATGTTGAACGCACCAAGTTCCTATGACAATGACGTTATTTTCCTCGCCTGCGATCATTGTTGCATATCTCATTTCTCTACAGCGCCTCCCATGTCTTTCCATTCAAAGATCGACATGTACGATCAATCAATTTATGACCACGGCTGCATATTGCCACCATCTCTCATGTTCTTCACTGCCTTTCATCATTGTCCCTCTTTTTCCTCGTCCTCAATTTTGCGTTTTTTAATTATTTTTTCCCCCTTAACTTTTTCGTGGAAGGTCTTATGTGCTCACCGGGATGGGTCTGATGCCCTTTGTATGTATAATAACTAATGTCAACATTGCAGGCATATTCACCTGTCTTATGTCGAACCATGTCCTTTTGAGCGCTTGCTATATTTTTCCAGAGACTAAGCTGGTAAAACTACTTATGTGAAGATTCGGTTCATACCATAAGAGGTTGATAGCTGCAGGTCGTATGTCCGGCAATAGATCATTCATCTCAACACATATAGTTAGCGTAGAGAAATATGCCTAGCGGAGCACCACATCGAAGAACAATCTTCCGACGGTGCCGATTGCAGTCGGCTTCAACAACTCAATCTTCGATATCTCAAGGGCTGTGATTGCCCCTGACACGATCTAAGAGGTTCTTCAACTTGCCTTTCGCGTTTTCCGGCGACGACGTCAACGAGCCTCCCGTAGCCGTCGATTTAGTGGCAGTGTCAGGCTCGTGATCTGCCATGGTGGCAGGTGCAGACAGCTGTTCTTGAGCATGGGCTCCATTTGCTTCTAACTTGAGTTGCTCATCCAGCTGAGTTTTTATCATGCTCACTCCAGAGCGCGGGCTGGACGGCGCCGTGATCTTCTCACCAATAACTGTATCTGCTTCGCAAGCAGCAGTTTCGTGGTTCGTCCCAAGAGACCCGTCCTCGACAAGCCTTAAGACCTCGTCTTTGTCTTCAACGCGCCGAGTTAAGTACACTTTGGGTAGAGTACCTTCACGAGCCAGAGTGAGTTTACGGATTCGAGCGATCTCCTGTCGATACGCTGTTTCATAAATGTCGAATTCAGCAGCACCTGGTGACTCGCTCACTATAGGGATGACCTCATTCCCTGCTAGACTCGTCTCTAGGGGCTCGTCTGACAGTAGAGTTTCCGATTGGTCGGCGATACGCTCCATATCGGTATCATGTCCTCCTTCCAGAGCCGACCCCGTGTAGGTGGATGGACCAATAAAGAGGTATGGGAATGCCTCTTCTAAAGGATCCCGAGCGTGGCCCCTGGTACCCTCGACGCTGCGCTTTGTTGTAGCCGAACTGGCCCGCGACAGCGTTTTCTGGGGGAAAGGGGACTGACGAGAGAAAGTCGCCTGTAGATCGTCGACCGAGCTGGTGCGAGGCTTGTAGCTGGAGATAGAGCCTGAATCTTGTCTCTCCGGTGTAATGCCCGCAGAACGTTCGGTTGAGCTGCCTAGCACAGGGTCTTGTTGGGTAGTATACTTGCCGGCTGAATCACTAATTTCGAGTGATTTTTCTCGCTTCTGATGATAACCTTTCAGAACGTTCTCACGTTCCCAGGGCTTCCTATTGTATGAAGTTACACTCTGGCTTTTGTTGCCCATGAGAGTGTCGCTGGCCGAGACGCTCTCTTCCGGGTCCATCTCGAGCGGCGGCTCCACAAAATGACTCTCATACTCCTGGCCGAGTATACTTTGCATCACTGGCTCGGCTTTAGCTGGACCTAGAAGCCGTTTGAAACGTTTCGCAGCTTTCATCTGCAGCTTTTATGTCAGCTGATTGCGTGGGAAGACAGAGTAGCGTTAGGGCACAAAGACATACCACAGCCATAATGTGGCCCACATTCCTTGTTATAGCAGTATTCATTTCCTCCTCAGTTGGGGACTCCACTATCTCCGCAATATTCTCCTCCTCAGGCAAGAGAAGGTCGGAGCCGTTTCTTGTCACCCAGGGATGCGCCTGGACTATTCCATGAGACACGTGTTGCTGTTGATATACAGCAGGAAACAACTCACTCGCAACTCTCTCATTGTGATCCTTTTGCTCGGATCCTTCTCCAGTATCCGCAATATCAAGTCTTTGAAGTTGTCATCCGTTTCCTCTTCGCATACAACGGGGTCGTTTTTGATGGCTTCATAGAGTTCGAAGATGCTTTGCTTCTCAAATGGCAGCCTCCCATAGCGGAGACAGTAGAGAGTAACACCCATAGACCAGATATCTGCTGCTCTTCCCGAGACATCGCCATGCTTTACCACACACAGCTCCGGCGGAAGAAAGGCAGGCGAGCCAGCCGATTTGGCTGTGAACATATCCGAATCCTTCTCAAACATTTCGGATACTCCAAAATCAACAATCTTGAGAACATCATCATTCGTCAATAAACAGTTGTCTGGTTTGATATCTCGATGCACGATACCCTGGCCATGTAAATATTCAATTCCCAAAATCAAGTCGCGGAACCAGCAGCGACATTGTTCATCACTGTAAGGGTCGGCCCTTTCTTCCAGTCCAACCTTCATGATTACGCCCTTTTTACACATTTCCATCACCATATATAGGGAGTCCTCTGTGGGATCATCTAAGACTTCAATCAAAGACACCAGGTTGCTGTGGTTCAGCTTCTTCATGATGGCGATCTCTTCCTTGATGAGATAAAGTGGGTTCTTGCCGTGCTCGTCCTCATTCCCCGACGGATGACGATGTAGAGGAGAGTTGAAGCCATCCGATGGTCGTTTAGGGCCTCGAGGTCTGCGGAGAAGATGTGATTGGGCGCGTTTCCTTAGTCGTGATTTAGAGAACTCCTTGACGGCCTGTGGAAACACACCTTTTGTTAGCATAGCGTCCATCTCACATACAGCAAACCGGCTTACGCATCAGAAGGACAGTCGCCTTACAAATTCATTCCCATATTGATCAACTGCGAGGTGAACTGCACCGAAGGATCCTCTGCCAATCTCCTGCTTTATAACATATTGATTGATCCTGTGTTCGGCAGTCCCATCATCTTGGCTCGTCGTATACTCGGAGCGAGCATTCAGGGTTTCCTGCCTCCAATGAATTAGTCAATCGGACGCAGCAAAAAAGTGATCGAGTGATAATAACCTTCACTGGACGTCGGACTTTCGGATTTCGGCGATAGTGCCTCTGCGGGCTTTCAGAGGAAGGCGTGGAACTAATGCCAGGATCTACTCAGCAATGAACACTTGCAAATTGGATGAGAAGATATGCAGGATAATCGAGCGCAGTGGCGTCTAGAAATGAATGACGAAGCCGGGAGTATATAGTTCGACTCACGCGTAACGGCTAGGCTTGGGTTTGGGACGGTCATTCATGGCGTTGAGGATATCCTTGTGCTTGGGTGCAGCAATTTCGTCGGCCATCGAATGGACCTCAAAAGTGTTCAAAAGCCAATTGAGTGGGATGAATTATGTCTAGCAGAACTGTATTCCTTCAAGCGTGAAATGCTGAGTATTATTGCACTAATAATAAACCTGGGTGCCTAAGCCGAATGTGGGGAATATCGGGGAAGAGTCGAAGTTCCGATGACAGGTCAGAAAGTGACTGAAACGAGAGTAACTAAAAGGCCCGCGTAAGAAGAAGAAATGTGGCCAACTTGCTAAATATTGCCCATCAGGCTATCTTGTTCCACAGTACGGAGCAAATAATTCGAGTGGGATGAGGGAGCAAAAGGGTTGGTGAATTGACACCTTTTCGAGAGAAGAGAGAGGGGAAGTGGTTTCTCACCGCCCACGAGCATTCTTGTCTCGACGAGCCTAATTGAACCGCTCTTATTGTTACTCATCACCATCGTTGTTGAGTTAATTTCCACGGCTTGAGATCCGCTGCATTATTTTGCTCTCTCAGTATTCTGGTCGTCGTTGTCGATATACATCCGGTGAAATGGTCGTCTATTCGTTCTATATCTTCGACCGCCACGGTAATAATCTCCCTTTTCTATTGTAAACAAACACAGTAGCTGATCTGCCCCTTTGCACGCTTCTAGCCGAGTGCATTTATAAGAGGCGATGGCTTCCCCGTCCGGCCTCTATAGTCGGTAAATCGTCGCGACCGACTTCTGAAGTGGCTACTCAGAATGGTGTCCCCTCTGTTTTTGGCCAATCTGCGCGTACGACCGACGACGATGCGAAGCTGATTTTCGGTACTGTTTTTTCCCTTCGAAACATGGTGCGCAAGTTGGGAGGCGAGGATGACAGGTGAGAATATAGCCATTGAGCTGCTTCTATCGAATTTGAATTCTTAATTGACGAATACTTGTACACCTAGCTTCGTCACTTATCGCACCAGCCAATACAAGCTTCACTACTACGAAACTCCCACGAATATCAAGTTTGTCATGCTCACGGATGTCAAGAGTCCGAGCATGCGAGTTGCTTTACAGCAGATTTATATCAATCTTTACGTCGAGTATGGTACGTGATTCGTGGTCAGCCTCGATATCGTCATAACTATTTCTAACGGTTTCATCATTATTAGTTGTCAAAAATCCGCTGTCCCCTGTCGAACATCCGGGAGGCGTGGGTGTGAATAATGAACTGTTCGAAGAGTCCCTCGAGCAATTTGTGGTAAGTATCGTCAGCCTTACGGTTATTGAACACACGCGAGGTTCCCATATGATCTTTTGAGACGTTGTCTTACCTATCTATAGACCCGAGTCCTATCCTAGAGGCCGGTACCCGATGGATAGGCCGGCGAATATCTTTATACGTAACCCTTTTATGATGCTGGAACGCCTTACCCATCATTGAACTTGATCAGAGCTACCGACTGTCGTTGTTATACTCTCACGGATCGGAATATCCGGTCATGCATCGATCGTGTTGGCAGGCTTACGTGAAATACGAGGTCGGAGTTTGCCAATTCCGTCTCTGCAATCGAACACGCCCCTTGAATAGACCATTTCACAACTTGCGAGCATGAGGAAGCCCCAGCAGACAGGAACCCTTCTCTTCCTGGGTCCATCACAGCATGGAACTATCACAGCGCGAAAATGAAACCATCTGTGGTCTCACCATCGTCACTACCGTCGAGGAGTTGTATACACAGCTCCAGCCGACAGTTGGGGTTTCAAATCGCTGCGGCGACAACCCAGGCTCTTCCCGCGGTCGATTTTGACCTTGGGTTTGCTATTTGTTGTTGCATGCACTTTTCGACCGCCTTGTGTCTTTCGAGCATCACGGAAGATCGCATTCAAAGGGTATTCTGGAAATAGTTGCGCGCTCATTGTTGGGGGACCGCTCGCTAACTGTGGCTGAAGAACAGCCCTTCTGGTCATGCCGTTGCCTTCTCAGAAGAGTTCAGACCAGGCATGGGATATTTCGAGAGAGACCATACGCCAAGATAGAAGTGCTAGGGCTCATTCAAGTGAACCGAGCGAAATTTATGAGCACGTCGTTGGAATGCAGTCGAGAATGAATCTATTAGACACAACTCGCTGAGAGGGAGTGGATAGGCCCAGACTGGATCTCTGTTCTTACTTGCAAGAAAAGGCATTAAGGAACAAACATTATGCAAATCAAACGACAACTCATCATTGTGAAATGGTCCGTCTACCTCTAAGATCAGCAAGATACGGTTCCTCGTACATGCTGATAGGTTCTGATAATCCCTCATACCAGTCGTGGCCTTGTTGGGATCAGCAAAAGTTCAAAGAGAAAGTGCAGAAGCACCTGCAGCCATCCCAGGAAGGGTATCCCATATTAGCCACTGCAATGCAGCTCGGGCGTCTTGTTTGTATCTTAAGTCTCGTATAGAGGCTGCAGGGCCGATAATGCAAGAGCATTCATTATTAATGATTGGCGCTCATAATTCGCTCATCCGCCAATGGTGTACGCTACATAGGAACCTGTGGATGGCATTGATTGTTAAAATAACTCAAGTCTATGCCTACGGGCGTCTGACAGGACACTGGAGCTGAGATATGCTTGACCAGTGACGACATTGAAACATCAATCAATCTGTCCGCACTCTGCAGTATGCAGCATGCATGCGGCAGATATGCAAGTTGCTCGGCAAAAGAGTATGCTTTGGGGATAATGGATCCGAGTTGCTTTCCTCCGCGTCCATACTTGGACAAATCCAACTGCTACTGTACCTTTGATACCGTCATTCTAGTGGGTAATAATAATGACTGGCTCGTGCTGACTCTCATTCCACCAACAAAATCCGGGGCTAGCCTAACCAGGATAAGCTTCTTCGGAAGGCCAAATGAAAATGGAGCAACGGAAGCTTGTTACCAACACGTTGACGTGGGAAATTACACTCCCAAGTGAAATTTATCAATTCGTAAGATACATGGGCACTGCAATTTAAGGTAAAGGTACCTGATATGAAGTACCTACCTAAGCTACCGTACCTTTGGTAGATACTATTTCAGCTTTGCAATATGGGAATATTAATAACACTAATCAACATGGGCACACTAATGGTACTTTATAAATCATTGGACGGTGGAAAGTGGCTTGATCCAGGGTTTTTGATTTTCTTTGAGTGGCACCAGATTTTACCGAGTATGGTTCTCGATTTACTCCGTACCAGAGGGTTAACCCCTTGACGGGACTCATAATTACTCCGTACAAGACACCTACAGATGAGACGATTACACCGACGAATGATGAAGGGGTTGTCTATTATTATTCTGGTTAAGTCAAAAAGTCCAGTGCGGTTAAGCAGGGTTTAGCCTTCAATGTAGCCTGGGATATGTACATTTACTGAAGTAGTAGTACTAACCACAAACGCTTATTTCTTACAGTCCTGAAACTAAGGTACTGTATGGTGGCTGTCGCTGTGGCTTACACTTTGTGATTACGGAGTACAACATACTGTATGAAATACCGAGTAGTTGACAGTATAATAATAACGCTACCACATGGCAACAATAAATAAGATGCAATCTCTTTAGACTATTCGTGGATATTCGTATCTGCAGGTAGCTCGAACAGGAAGAGCACATGGTTCCCGTTCATTGCTTCTTCCTAAAAAATGTCGTGATATTGATACTGTCTGGACAAAATGAATTGATGAGCATGAAGAGAATGTATTACCGCGAGTCTCTCGACATGGTTTATTTAATCGTACATTTCCCATACACCTCCGCGGGCTGAGCTGAGCGATTCTCGCACCCACTCAGTGCTACCTGCTGTTGCTGCAAAATCCATGCTTCACCTGCCCAGAGTAGCGGTCAACGATAGTAGGTACACCAGGCAGTTACCTGCCAGGCATAGGATGGCCAGGTCGCGGTAGTGGTACGTGAAAAATGTGGACTTTCTCCTTGAAATCCCGGCATGACAAGCCAGGATATCCACTGATCCCAGCTCAACCTTCTATAGTTGTGCACCAGAGCCGAACTCTGATCCCTGGACAGTTTATTCGGACGAAATTAGTGGATGAGCCATGTTCTTGCATCCCGTTCTCCAGAGTGCTTCCCGTCTCAATCACACCGTGTTTCTTCGCCGAAGCTACTATTGTCCCAAGTTATGGCCAAGCATAGCAAGGAGGAACCTTGGAACGTACATATCAGCTCATTTCTGGGGGACTGTCTCATTATAGAGGCGAGTAACCTCCGTTAACAAAGTGACGACTCATAATTTCCTTTTTAACTCAGAGGACTCCACGCAAGTTCTGAGGATGAGATTGAAATCTCTGCTGCAGCTTGCCATGTCGCATGAGACGTATAACTAGAAGCAATTCGCCGTCAGCGTTCACCGAGTCGCTTCAAGTCTCGACAGGTCCTTAAAGCGGCTACTATCATTCCTTTTTTGTTGAACAGTCCGAGCAATGTCCCTGACAGCAAGTAGCAGTCCGAGATTTAAGCACATACTTTATAAAAGCATCGCTACTGGACGCTCTGTGGCATCTAGGAAGATTGATTAGGTGCAAATACATGGGTATTCGCCGGTCATCGATGGCTTTCCTGTCCTTTGGCATTACATTGAATACATCGAATCTTCCAGCTGACAGAATCCTGCTCTGCAACGTAATCGACTGGAAGCTAGTCCGGTTCGTCACTCACTGATAAATCCAGATATTTCACTTGCACAGATGTCTCCTAATGTTGCAGACAGTCTCCATTACCTCAAGGGCGCTCTTCTGTTCTTCTTTGAGCAATACGCCTACGTTCCTTCCACTACTCCAGAGTGTAGAGTTTAGCCAAATATTGTAGGTCTCCTAGGCTTATCCCATGCGTCAGTGGGATGACCAAAAAAAGATAGTGGTTTTGTGAGACCATCCTAGATGAGCTGACTACATGTGCCCCTCACCACTGGCTCCCTTTAGCATTGCACAATTCATTGCTTTCAATCAACAATAATATGCTCCGTATACCCGCGTCAAATTGGTGCGATCAGGCTAGTTTATCCCACTCGTTCTGATTGGCCCTGAAAATCCCTCGTTTCATCCTGCACCTACTGAACGGCCACCATTTCAATGTGCTTACAGCTTGATGACGCGCCAAGAAGACAGCATGTCTTTGGTAGCTGCCAGATGTCGAAAGTGAAAAAGTGCAGGTGATTGCAGCATGGCGTGGGGTCCATCTTGCCAGAGCTTGACGATTGCTTGATGCTCGAGAGTATATACAAGCAGGAACTGTCTCTTGTACGAACCGTCTATTGGGTCGGTTGTTCCAGCTTAGGAGCATAACAATAATGTGCAAAATACCTGGTTACCAGTTACTGCAATAATACCATTTTATCAACTCCCACTCCCTTTCAATCTTCGTATCAATCTTCGTAGCTGCTGCGTGCTGATCCCACGCAGCCAAGATCTTCACAGCGTAACCAAAACGAAAGACATGCATGATTGAAATGACTGGAGGAGATGATGACGGATATCCTAGGTTAACTTTGTACACAGATCGCTCATGATCAGATCACGAAGTCATGTACACGAGAATGCGGGCTCCTTGGGCGTTGTTGATCAAAACTCTCTTTGACTTCAAGAACAGCCGGTGGAAAGAGCTTTCAATCAGTACTGGGATCCATTGGCTGATTATCTTCAGCACTGATGCAAAGTTTAGGAGCTAATTTCGCGGGGAAATTCCATTGATCTGTCGGATCTTGTTTGACTAGATAAATAGTAGCTAGCTAACTACTCCGTGGCTTACCCTTGCATTAAAGGAACAAAGGCCTTCGTGGATAATGTTCTATATCTCCTTGCGAATGGGACAGCTGTTCATTCACCCCATCCATACTCCATCCAGTTGTCAATTTGACTGATGGCTCCCATTTATTTACGTTGACCCTAGTCTTATAAGCATACAGAATTGACAGTATAGCCCGGAGGCCGCGGAGACCGCAGAGGCATGAAGGTCTTCAGAATCATCTGATGTGTAGCTGCTTTGCGCACGAGAAAGAGCAGGCCGAACGGTTTAACAGTTCTTGCTGAGAATAGTGCTTGACTGGCGGATAGCCCTCCGCTGCGAGTCGATCATCGGCCTCCATACGATAGGAAACAATTTGATATCCGTTCGAAAAAGCGGAAATCAGATATCTTTACAGTTTCAACCCCTCATGTGTCTTGGCTTTTTCAGAGAATTTGGCCTTTCAGGTGATGTTAGTGGAGAAGACAA
Source organism: Aspergillus lentulus (assembly GCF_010724455.1). The sequence goes on along the minus strand of NW_022983930.1, from coordinate 134,147 downwards.
AGCTTTTGAGATTGGTCCAAGAGGGGAGGACTACCCGCCATAGCTGCTAGCTGATGATGCTAATTGACACTTGAGCATCTAATGATCCAATTGTCCTAGAGAAGAGCCACTCAAGCCACCGGATCCTGTTACTGACATGCGGGGGCAATTAATAATAATATTAAAATATGATCAGATCACATCAATATGCATGAGCAGGGAGAATGCACAGCCTCAATTTTGTTGCCTGCTATTGCCTCTTTCCGGTAACTACAACGTCACCTCGGACCATTATTATTCATTATTGTGAGAGATCAAGGCGATAATCGGCATTGTGGCACCAAGCATGGACTGATTGAGAATGAGGAACTAGCGTCATCCTACTGACTTTCCAAAAGGGAAGGAAAAGCATGCTCGATGATGTTTACCATACTCGATACATTTTGCTATTGTAAGTATAGAGATAGGTTACGGTAGTGTTTCACACTTTTGTCATTCAGTCCATCTATTTTTGCTATTACACTTGTTAGACTATAATCTAGTAAACCCTTTTGCAAGACGCATTCGAAAGATAGGTAGTCACCGCTCTAATTAGAAGGTAATTGATAAATAAATCCGGGCCCTATTAATGTTAAACATTCATAACTGCGGTAGCACACCAATTCCCATGGATTCCGAGACTTTTTTGATGATGAGGCGGGGTCTTGTGGAAATAGCACATTGTCAGGTATTGGTAATCATGAACTTTTCTGCGCCACTTCTCGTATATGGCCTTAATAATACTACCTACCTGGTACAGAGTACACATTTTCGAGCTTGAGATGCTGGCTATCCTCCGGCTCCGAATCGCTCTGTATATTTCCATGCCATTCGCTATCTAGTATGTCAGATGTGTCATCTGCTAAGTCCTGATTGACAGAAAGGACTAAATCAGGACACGCATTTGATAATAGTTAGGTATCTGCCGCCATCAATAACAGCCATAACTTTCAGATTCCATCGTACCGAGGTAACAATGTCATCTCATGTGTACCTACCTACCTAAGGTTTTGTTCGATATCATATTTGCGGATACAGAATAATCACGATTACGCTTGTCTAAGGTACGACAGGCATGCGACCTACCCAAGTACCTAGCCTTTAAGCACTGCGAAATGCAAACAGAGGCAGCGGAACATAGATCAGTACTCAGTAGTTAGGTACTCTCGTACTGTCCAGTACCTTAGTTTAGGAAGGTAATTGGTACCTTTACCTTACCTGCTGCACCGTAATTTTGCTCCGTATTGCTCCGTAAAAGGAACATTTTCGGCTGGATACGTTGCTTACAGATGTTGGGTGGTTTGCCTCATATCTAGTTCGAGTCTAACTGTAACAGCGTGTAGAAATGGCCTTTGACCAGTTTAATTCCATCAAACAGAAAATGAAAATGATAGAGGTCAATCGAATCATAAAAGGAGGATTTTCAAGCGAAATTGGTACTGGCTGTTTCCTGCTGGAGACTTCCATGGCCTTGTAGGAAACGCACCCACCCAACTGTCTCCCTCTAACTGCGACGTAGCACCGCCCACCACTGCAGCACTATTTCAACCTCTCCTCCCCGTAGGCAACGGCTTTCCATCTTCCCCTGTGTAATTTTGCTACACCGTCTTGTTTCTCCTTTAATATTGCAAGGCAACACACTCAAATACACTACAGAGTCGCTTAGTTTTTTTTTATTGTCTCATCGGGGCATTCCGTGCTTAGTTGCGCGGTGCCTATCTTCTTTTCCCTTTTTTCATTCCTTTCTCTTTTCGTTTACCTCCCTGTTTCTGGAGGTTCTTTGTGTCGAACTCGCCCGCCCGGTCTCCACTACAAAAAAGTCACTTTCGTCACATTTCCGTTTTTTACACTTTTCTCGGTAGACCGTCGCCTCAGGCCACCACAGGCCACCGCACTTTTTTCTCCCTCCTGCGCCTCCTTCTCCTCCCTCTTTCTCCTTTCTATCTACCTACATTCAAATCTCATATTTTCCAAAGTTTTAAACTTTGGCATCTTCAGCTTCGTGCTGTAGGCGCTTGTCCTCCCACTCCACTAGCAACGGGGGCGACTTCTGTTCCTATTGTCCTCCGTTCGCACATAGCCACTCCCTTCACTGCACATGACTCCGCAATCTGTTTCACCTGTACCTTCCGCAGTCTCATCCGCCGCAGCATCACAGACTTCGAATGACCCTCGAGATGGAGAGTCTCAGGTAACACGAGCTCTAGCGGGCATGAATCTGTCCGCCGCGAACGGGGATGTACTCCCCGTACATCCCCAGCCCGTAAAGGCGACAACTACAAGATCTACTATGGCAAATCGCCTCACCCGCATGTTCTCAAATACTGGGAAGACGACGCCAAAAGAACCCAAAGAAAGCAGAGAACCAGACTCCGCTCGAGACTCCTCAGATAGCAGTACGGAAAGCATAAAGGCTCCCACAAATGGCAGCGCAGCGCCATCTAGACCCACATCAAGACCTTCATCTCGAGCTCCCTCGCGACAGACGTCGACGAAAGGTGACAACGAAAAAGAAAAGAAGTCGAAGCCTGCAAATGGAAAAGACCAAAGGGAAGGTTCTATCGTCCACAAGCGATTCGAAATGTTTCCAGATGGCACTCACTGTCATCATCTCAAGAGTGCAAGACGGCAGGAGAAGCTGACCGATCTTCTGCGAGACATGCTGGGTGGTGGTAGCAGAAAAAAGGACGACCACGTGGATGACCAGCAATTGTCACTAATGTCTACTTGGATCGACCAATTCAAGACTGAGCGTGACAAATTGGCCGCCGACAAGAAGGGGGGTCCCAACGCCACGGCCTCTCTCGTTGATAAATATGGCAAATGTCAAGAGATTGTTGGACGTGGCGCCTTTGGCATTGTCCGGATCTCTCACAAAGTGGACCCGAAAGACTCTAGAGTTGAGCAGCTCTATGCTGTCAAAGAATTCCGCCGTCGGCCGCAGGAGACCGCCAAGAAGTACCAGAAACGGTTGACCTCGGAATTTTGCATTTCCTCGTCCCTCCGCCACCCTAACGTTATTCACACCCTCGATCTGTTACAGGACGCCAAAGGCGACTATTGTGAGGTCATGGAATACTGTGCCGGCGGAGACCTCTACACGCTCGTGTTGGCTGCTGGCAAACTGGAAGTTGCCGAGGCCGATTGTTTCTTCAAACAGCTCATGCGTGGTGTAGAATACATGCACGAAATGGGCGTCGCTCATCGTGACCTCAAACCAGAGAATCTTCTCCTGACCACTCACGGTGCACTTAAGATTACAGACTTCGGGAATGGCGAGTGTTTCCGTATGGCATGGGAGAAGGAAGCGCACATGACTGCGGGTCTCTGCGGCTCTGCTCCATACATTGCGCCTGAGGAATATGTGGAAAAGGAATTTGATCCAAGGGCTGTTGATGTCTGGGCTACAGGTGTCATCTACATGGCTATGAGGACAGGAAGGCATCTGTGGAGAGTTGCCCGCAAGGACGAGGATGAATTCTACCAGCGTTACCTGGAGGGCCGCAAGCACGAGGATGGTTATGCTCCCATTGAAACTCTGCATCGGGTAAGAGCTCATCATGGTTGCCTCAAAGGGTCTCCAGCGCTTACATTTTCTCAGGCCCGTTGTCGCAATGTGATCTATTCCATCCTTGACCCCAACCCTTCTCGCCGTATCAACGCCTCTCAGGTCCTCAAATCTGAGTGGGTCCGCGAGATCAAGCTGTGTAAGGCCGGCGAGGAAGGGTTCTGATGAATAACTGGCGTGTTATCTGATCCGCGCGGGTGAAATGGCGGATTTCTGCGCATCCGGGAGGTATTGTCTCAGCCACCTTACGTGGTATCTACCTGGGCTTGTCCTCCCTTCGCAAATATGCTTCACAATTGCCTCCTGTGTCCATATGAAAAACAGGGTGGTTCATGTGTTACCCGTTCCAGGCGGTTGTCCTCCTTTTGACTAGATCTGTAGAAGGAGGTATCTTTGTTTTCCTTACCGGCGCATATATTTGTGTTGCTCTTTTCCTTGCTACTAGCTTATGGGCTTAGTTTCTTGTCATGAATTGATGCCATTGCAACGAACAGTCATGACCATTGAGCTTATCATCATTTGTTACTTCGATACGTTTTCTTCTTCCCCACTGATGGGCTCTGATACCGGCTCTACAAAGTTTAATGACTTTCTCATGTCGACTGCCTCTTGATTCGGCTAACGAAGCATTCTACAGGCTGACTTTTCTCTTGCTCTTCTTTCTTTCGACCTTTTCACATTTTCTATTTCGTCTCCTGCGCCTTTCATATCTTTTTGCCCTTTTCCAAGGTATTATGACTGGGAGTCTCCACGGGGTTTTGCATGAACTCAGCGGGTCTTACTCGTGCATTGATTTTACCCTGGCTTATCAAGACGCGGTTTGGCTCTTTCAACTTATTCATTTGCTATTTTTCAACAGATCTGTATTTCTATAGTGAGGTATACTGGGAGGCGGGCTGGTTAAGTAGGTCTGGTTTATACTCAACCAGTTATGTACACTATGTCATTGGGGTCTCTATCTTGCATAGAATGAACGCTGCAAAGCACTCGTCACTCAAATGAGAAATAGGCAATCGTCCTTTTTCATGCCTCAACCCGTATTCATCATCTGTTTACCTGCGCTCACCCATACGACATGGCATCATGCCTTTTGGAAGGCATACCTAAGACTTCATGAATCTAGAATGGCTTCTGCGACGTCCCAAACCGCATTGCCTCAAGACCAAAAGAGTAAGGTGGTGGACTGTTACTTTACTTTAGTTCGACAACATGGTATAGCAGATGAAAGATCTCATACTGGCCACTTCAATGGCTGGGCCACTCCGGCCTACCAGCAAGATGTTGATTCGGTTATGCGCATGCTCGCCGATACCTGTGCATATCGCGAGATATTCTACACAAGCGAAAGTGAATACAGATTGACCTTCTGGGTCGTTCGTTGTCGGGTCGTTCGTTGTCGCCTGGGTCGTGACCTTGCAGTATGCTGATCGAGGTTCTGCATGTGCCATGGTACGGAGAAAGAAAGGACCGGTGGTATAAAATTTACCATAGACTAATGAACGGTCTCCATAGATTTTGCTGTGCTACTTGATAGCTCTCATCAAGCTCATCCAGCAAGTCTACTGAGCTTTGAGTTGAGAATCTACGCCATCAAATGGCATATACATGATCTTAGACCATTATGCAGAGGCCCATATTGAGTCTAATCTTCCAGTTGACATCATCTTCAAATCGTTGATTTTTGAGGTATATGACATGACGTAAGCGGGTCCAGTACTTACTGTTCCATACCGTCGGATCTGTTACCGATAGAAACCATCATGAAGTAATTTTACCACATACATCGGTCAACGGGTGGCTAACTCGAGTACCAGCTCTGTAAGAAACAGGCATCCGTATTTCGTCAGGTAACATAACTGCCCACAGCCACACACAGCCACCCTGGAACCATCCCGAAGCCATCATCATCGTCCCGCATTTAGGCATCTTATCCAGGTCCAGCCCTGCGACGATCGACCTTCCCTGTAAACACTGTGCAATCGTAATATCGACGCTCGAACTCTTATTACTTTTCCCTTCTTGCTTCAAACAAACACTCTTTGCGAATCCTATTTCTCTCTTCTTACTCCTTACTCGATTCTCAACTCTCGCTCGCTTCCTGCTCCCCGTTTCTGCCTACACCGCAGTCATGTCTTGGGCAGGTTCGAGATTCCATTCCTCTTCAAGTGATTATTTGCTTGACACACACTGACATGGTACGTTGCTGTGCAGGATTCAAGAAAAATGTCAACCGTGCGACAACGCAGGTGATGATGAAGACAGGTATGATTCCCCGCAACTGTGCGAAACAGGCTGCAAAGCTTCCGCAGAGAACAAGGCGTCATGATAAATCACATGGACTGATATCTGGCCTTCAATCCTTACAGGACATGTTGAGAGAACAAATGACCGGGACTATGAAATCGAGGAGCGGTATGAGCTGGTTTGGATATGGATATTTAAATTCAGCTACTGATCGATATTTGTTTGCTAGACGATATCGGACCATGGAGGCCGCGGCAAATCGATTGCAGAAGGAAGCGAAGGGATATCTGGATTCGTTACGAGGTGTGTCAATTGTTCGAAACACTACCGTTTATGTGATGGGACATTGTGCTGACCGAGACACGCTCACAAGCAATGACGGCTTCTCAAATGCGCATTGCGGAGACGATTGATGCATTCTACGGCGAGGCGGGTACTCGGGATGGTGTGAGCAGAAGCTACAAGCAAGCTGTGGAGGACTTGGACGCCGAGACCATCAAAGCATTGGACGGGCCGTACAGGTACGACTGTGGATGATCATACTTGCTGCAGGCAAACACTGACCATAGTCAATCCGCTTGACAGAACAACCGTACTGGACCCCATTTCGCGCTTCTGTGCGTACTTCCCCGATATCAACGAGTGTATTAAGAAGCGAAACCACAAATTGCTGGACTACGACGCTATGAGAGCGAAAGTGAAGAAGTTGGTTGAGAAGCCAGACAAGGATGCCACCAAGCTGCCCCGCGCGGAGAAGGAGACCGAAATGGCCAAGCAAGCATACGAGCAGCTTAATGAACAGCTGTTCACGGAACTTCCACAGCTCATCGATCTACGCGTGCCGTATTTGGACCCCAGTTTCGAAGCCTTGGTCAAGATTCAACTACGTTTCTGCGCCGAAGCGTATTCGCGCATGGCTCAGGTGCAGCAATATCTCGACGCCGAGACAAGAGATCAATACGCACGCGGCGATTTGGATAACAGGGTAGAAGAAGTTCTGCAAGAGATCCGGGACCTGAGTATAGCGGGAACTGTATGATACGTTATATAAGCGGGCCGTTTTTGTCTTTCCTCTTCATACTCGTTGCCGTTTTTGCGCTCTGCAGGTCTGATTCGCACCTGGGTCTTTTACATGGATATTTTTACTCTTCTATCCCACTCTCTGGGCTATGCAAAATTAGTATACACCATTTACCAACAACCCTGTGTGATGGTATTCTGTGTTGCTCCTGTTGATTGCCCCAATTTCAGAATCGTGAATTTGTTAGTCGGGGCTTCCCACAATGGAAATGCCCTGGAGTCGAATGCGATGTGCGAACGGGAAAGGGTTCACAAGATGGGTATCTGTCTAGGAATCGTAATATCGTACTGCACAGACGGGAACTCCCCCAAGGATATTTTTCAGTCAATGAAAACATCAGCCATCGTTAGATTCTCGATAGAGCTCGTCCGCGAGAATGTCCAAGACTGGGACCGCAGCTGCACGGACTGCAGCCAATTCAGAGGCGTTCATTTCAGTCAAGACATAGTCCGCAACATCGTTTCGGGTTCGCGTCGAAGGACGGCCAATGCCCACGCCTACACGCAGAATGGACAGACCAGCATTTGCTCCTTGCGCCGCCTGTCCTGTCCGCGGCGGATACAGGCCCTTGCCGCGCAGACTCTCCATGACACTGATCAAACCGCGATGACCGCGCAGACTTGCCTTCTCAGGCCCGCCCCTTTTCACCCTCACCTTGCCCAGCGGCGCTTCCAGTTCATCATGCAAGATCACCAGCGTCGGTCGGAAATACTTCAGCGAGCGGGGATCAACACCCCGGAGCTGCCATTCGGCGTTCGCTGCGGATGCATCGCCGAGGTTCGCGGGCAGCGCGACGTCCCCTTGACGGACTACTCGCCCTAATACCTCGGATTGTGTCGTGGATAACCAGCTACTGAGCTGTCGAGCCAACTTTGGCCCGGATTCGTTCATGTACGATGGGCTGTACCATGTTTTGTAGAAGATGGGACCGGCGGATGGCTGTCTGGAGGATACCAGAGGGACTCGCGCGGGGAGAAGAGGGACAAGCGCATCGAGGAGGATATGCCCGGCGCTGTGCCGTGTTTGACGGTACGGACGCATATTGCCTAGTGAAGCGATGAACAGGAACCGGCGGGGGGTCTTGAGGACTGGGCCTTCGGCTGCCATTGCGATGCAGGCGTGATGGGGTTCGTGCGATAATGGTTGGTGGTGTGGCTATTGGTATTTGTGAAGGCTTCAAGATGTTTGATTTTGCAGGTTCGCAGCAAGAGCTGCTAAGTTGGGGAGGTTCTCTTCCAGAAGATCAGGTGGTGAGCAATAATTGAAGAGTAGATATGTACCTCAAAAGAGAACCAAATCAGGTAATGCAACGAGAAAACCAGGAGCTCAATTGCATAAATTCTTCACTGGTTATTGGACATGAAAGAAGATTTCCTGTGGAGCGGGAGATCGCCATCATCAGTGTGGGGACCTTCAGAATGAACAGGTACATACTCTGTAGATCCGTGGAAAGATTTTGAATTTTCATGAGCGTCTCATGGTTGATGTCGTTAGTCATAGAAAGATCATTGGATTTTATTCTGCGTGTCAAGGAAACATGTTTCAGGCGATTGTTTGACTCGCTCGACTATGTCGACTTGAGTAGGTCTCAATTTCCAGCTACGGAGTACTGATTGCAGTGTATCTGAGCATTTTATCTATAGATTATTCGCATGTGTATATTCGAGAGTAGATGAGATGCCACCTTTGGCCACTTTGACAGCTTAGTGTTTTGCCAGTACATTATCTACAGATGGTACAGGCATCTGGACAGTCAAGAAGAAACTATAAGCGCACATGAAAAAGCCATCCAAGACCCATTTTTGAAAGCTGAACTCCATGCAAACCCAATGATGCAACCAGACACGTAAAGGTATAAAACTGAATGAGAGCATGCTACAGCTGGAACTTGGTACGCTGTTTCTCCATGCCTCCCTTCCACTCCCATTCCTGTCCGCTAGCACGCTGAATTCCCTTGTCAACTCGCCGCAGCTTGAAGTTGATCGCGGGACCGAGCTCTTGAAGGCCGGCACGAATGCCTTCCACACCCTTAATTTCCTTGCCGTCAGTGCCAACGACACTCTTCTCAGTCTCGCGCTTCTCACGGAACACATAACGATGACGCCGGAGAAATAGGTAGTCTCTTTGGTTGTGAATTGTGACGACTTGACGTCCTTCCAGGTCCGGCTGTGGTGGGAACATGCTCCGGAAGAGATGGGCTGTAAGCAGACCAAGAGGAGTCCGGAAGTTGTTCAGGATCAGTTCCGGCCAGTGCTCGGTGGCATTTCCATGTCCCGGAAGCTTTTTGCCCTCTATCCATCTGCTGATAGTGAAATGAAATGTGGGTCCCTGAGGTAGGTGGACAATCGTCAGACCGGAAGGTCGTTTCTGATCCTCCTGGAGTACCACAACGGTGGTATAGTTCCGATTCGACGCGAAGGAAGCAATTTCGCGGATGGAGAACTTGTGGGAGTAGCGATGGGCTGTACGACGGATATAAACGCTGTTGGGAAACAGATCGGTAAGGGATTTGGCCTCGTTATGGAGGGTAGAGTTGAGCGAGGTGGTGATGAGGATCTTGGGTGTCGGAGGAGGCTCTGAAGTGAACAACGTTGGAAATTTGGCGGCGAGAGCCTCTGGCGCTAGGTTGAGGTTCGTACTCCGAGTCGACTGGCTCGGACTGGTTGCTCGTTCTGTAGCAGACGGAAGGGAGGACTTTTTGCGCCCCCGATTATCATCCTTCTTAGCCTTCCCGTCTCCGCCTTCTTCTTCTTCGTCGTCGTCGCCGTCCTCTTCCTCGTCGCTGGTGGCTAGCATGCTGTCGACATCATCTTCAGATTCGTCCGAGCCCGACTCGCTATCTTCCAAAGGTCTGTTAAGTTCGTCCTCCTCTTCTTTCTTCTGTCGCTTGATGCGCTCGACATCAACGCTGAGGCCGAGGGCATCTTCAACGTCGCTACCGGCCTCGTCCCAGACACGTTTCCGATCCAGAGTCAGCGGAATATTCCGCTTGAGACGCTCCTCCTTCAATTTCGGGTTTTTGGCTTCTTCCTTTTTCCTTCCAAATCGTTCTGCTCGTCGCTCCGAGTCCTTGGCCCGCTTGCGCTTGACATGAAGCATTTGACGCCTCAATTTGTTCGCGGGCTTATAATCCAGAGCAGCGCTCGGAGGAGGCTTCGATTGCGACTTTTTGGAACCCATCTTGACCCCGAAAATGAGAAACAGCCCCAGCCTCGTTGATGTTGCTCTACCGGTTCCGATGCGGGAGAGAAGCAAATAATCAGAATAATTTTGACGGACAAATGTTTCCCCGGCGGAGGGTCGACCAGATAGCCCAGAATTGCCTATTGCGGCAACGTGATTTGACCCTTGGAAACCGAGTAAAATAAGAAGAAAATCAAGGAAAAAGGGAGATTTTCAATTCTTCTGACTCACATTCATTTCATCTCTGCCTAGCAGTTCCCCTTGTCTTTCATTACCGTCGGTTCCTCAGGTTCGTTGGTTCTGGGGGTCGACTCACGTGGTGGATGACTCAATTGCCATTTCTTCGACTCTTTCTTCCCCGCCAAATTCCTCTCTCTAGCCCCGCCAGAAGCTTTTTCCACACCACCGCTGCGCTCAAGGCTGCTCAGGCTTCCAAGAAGAATCAGCTCACGATGGCGACCGTAAACACAAAGACCGGCAAGGTCGTTGACCGCACGGTCTTGGACTCTCTGCTCCGGCGCCGGCTTTTCTACACCCCCTCTTTCGAGATCTACGGTGGTGTTTCCGGTCTCTACGACTACGGGCCCCCCGGTACCGCCCTGCTGAACAACATTGTGGACCTGTGGCGCAAGCATTTCGTGCTGGAGGAAGACATGCTGGAAGTGGACTGCACCATGCTCACCCCGCATGAGATTCTGAAGACCAGCGGACACGTCGACAAGTTCGCCGATTGGATGTGCAAGGACCCCAAGACTGGAGAAATCTTCCGCGCGGATCACTTGGTAGAGGAAGTTCTCGAGGCTCGCTTGAAGGGCGACAAGGAGGCGCGTGGCCAGAAGGTGGTCGTGGACGAGGAAAAGGAAGCAAAGAAGAAGAAGAAGGCAAAGGACGCAAAGGCCGTCAAGCTTGATGATGCCCTCGTCAAGGAGTACGAGGAGATTTTGGCGCAGATTGATAACTTCGATGGCCCTCAATTGGAAGAGATTATCGCCAAACACGACATCAGAAACCCGACGACCGATGGCAACCTCCTTCCTCCCGTCGCTTTCAACCTCATGTTCCAGACCTCGATTGGCCCCAGCAGCAACATGCCGGGTTACCTGCGGCCTGAAACCGCTCAGGGTCAGTTCCTGAACTTCCAGAAGCTGCTGGAGTTCAACCAACAATCCATGCCTTTCGCATCGGCCTCTATCGGCAAGTCTTTCCGTAACGAGATTTCGCCTCGCGCGGGTCTGTTGCGCGTGCGTGAGTTCCTCATGGCCGAGATTGAACATTACGTGGACCCTGAGGGTGGCAAGAAGCACCACCGGTTCGAGGAAGTTAAGGATATTGAACTGTCTTTCCTCAACCGTAACGTTCAGCTCTCTGGAAGCACCAAGACTGAGAAGATGACCATTGGTAAGGCTGTTGAGACCGGTATGGTGGACAACGAGACGCTTGGATACTTCATTGCCCGTATCCAGCAGTTCCTTCTCAAGCTCGGCGTGGACCCGAACAAGCTCCGCTTCCGTCAGCACATGGCTAACGAGATGGCTCACTACGCCGCTGATTGCTGGGATGCGGAATTGCTGACCAGCTACGGATGGATTGAATGTGTTGGCTGCGCTGATCGGAGTGCCTACGACTTGACAGTGCACAAGAACAAGACCGGTGCACCTCTTGTTGTCCGCGAGCCCCGGGCCGAACCTTTGAAGGTCGAGGAGTGGCAGGTTGATTTGGACAAGAAGAAGTTCGGACCTCGTTTCAAGAAGGACGGCAAGGCTGTCGCGGCTGCCGTCGAGGCCCTCTCTCAGGAGCTCCGTGAGAAGTTGGCCATCGATCTGGAGAAGAATGGCAAGATTGAGGTGGATGTGGAAGGTGTTGGTTCTGGTAGGGTGGAGCTTGACCAGGACATTGTCAAGATCGAAAAACGCACTCGTGTGGAGAACGTTCGCGAGTACACACCCAATGTCATCGAGCCTTCATTTGGCATTGGTAGAATCCTGTACAGCATGATTGAGCATGTCTACTGGGCTCGTGAAGAAGATGAAGCCCGTGGTGTACGTATCCCTACACCGTCGAAGTGCGTTTGACACTATGCTAATATTCCATCTAGGTCCTCTCTTTCCCCCCTGTGATCGCTCCCACCAAGGTTCTGATTGTTCCTCTCTCGACACACGCATCCTTCCGTCCCCTCCTGCAGCAGCTGATGACCAAATTGCGGCGCATGGGCATTTCCAACCGCGTCGATGACTCCTCGGCCAGTATCGGTAAGCGCTACGCGCGTAATGACGAACTGGGCACACCCTTCGGCATCACGGTTGACTTCCAGTCGGTGAAGGACAACACCTTCACTTTGCGTGACCGTGACACAACGAAGCAGGTCCGTGCCAGTGAGGATGAGATTTTGCAGGCGATCAGGTCCCTGGTGGACGGCGAGAAGACATGGGAAGATATTCGCAAGGAACTTCCTGAATTTACTGGTCAGGAGGTTGATTAAACCCGGAGAGACGTGGTCAATATATAAAAAGGAGAATTCAAGCAGAAAACATGATGAATAACTACCAACATCAACTTACAATGTTCATTATTTGCGCAATATCCAAGACACTCAATGAGCATCGTAGGACATTCAAAGTACTGAGCACAGGGTAGATACTCGTGCAGTCGGCCGCTCGTAGTCCCCTGATATTTTGCCAAGAATCCGGGGCGGAAAGTGAGCCAACGCCAGCGTCATTGCGGCACTCCAGCTGGCCAACTTGCGCAGACAGCTTTCTCTCCTTCAATCTACCTCACCTCTTCGCTATTTGCTTATTTTAATTCTTCACCGCTGTCGCTGGTGTGTTCTGAGTTACATAGCTGGACGGCCACTCCGTCCTTTCACTATGGCACCAACTATTCCCTCGGCCAAGTTGACTCTGTCTTGTCCCCTCTTCGCGGCCGATTTCGATCCGCGCAACCATGGCTTTTTGCTCGTGGGAGGCGGTGGAGGTGAAGGACGTAGTGGTGTTGGAAATAAAATTGCAAGTTCCCCTATATTCTACTACTAGAGTCATGCGATCGCCCACAGATCGTGATGTTGATTCTTGTATACCGAGGCATCGCGCTAACTTTGAGAGCCGACGTGGAACACAGGCGCTGTTGGACACTTCAAAACGCAGCGAAATCTCCGAGGTAGTCGATATTGAACTTTCGCGCGACGAGGATTCGGTTACTTCGCTAGCCGCTGCGCAAGCGAGCGATGAGTCGGTCATTGCTCTGGCCGGTATCAACAGCTCCGTGGCCGAGCAGAAGAGAAACGACAATCAACATTTGAGATCCTTCCAGATCGACTATCCCCCGCGAAAAAGAAGATCGGCGAACACTTCCGGAGAAGAGGCAGAGACAGTCAAAGAGAATCCGCGTCAAGGAAAGACTACAGCACTTGCGCGCGTATCATTGTTCCGGACAAAGGAGTCCAAGGAATCCAAGGCCGGCTCCGATACCTATCAGAGAATATTGCGACTATCCCCATGGAAAGAAGCAGATGCTCCCCGAGTAGGTGCCATTGCGACCGGGCTGGCTCCTTCGGGGGAAATTGTATTCTTCAAAGTCACTCCCACGCCGACCGAGGCTGATGTCATTGGGAGGATTCGCATGAACAGCGAGGAGGAAGCTGAGGATGTGGACATCATCGATCTGGAGGACGATGGGAAATATAAAGTGGCCTACACCAACGGGAATGACGTTTTTATTTGTGAAATATCATCACAGACAAGGTCAAACACGTCTCCAGACGTGCAGTGCGTGTACAGCACACCTCTGCCCGAAAAGGGACCGAGGATAAGGCCTAAATTTCGAGCGCTGCGCTTCCTCTCCCCCACAACGCTGTTGCTTCTCCAGAATGCACCAAACCGAAGCGGTTGCGAGCTTTTGATTCTAAACTTGCGGCCTTCTTCGAAAGATAAGCCCCCCGGGATCATTGTAAGGCGGAAGAAGCTGCGCAAATCAATCAAGATCGGGCTAGGTCTGGACACTTGCGGTTTAGGAACGAACCCAGACGGGCAGCAGCAGACCATTATTGCCGTGTCTGGTAGCGACCAGTCTATCGAGGTCTTGACAGTTGAGTTCAGTCCAAGTAAGGGCCACGGCAAACTCCGGCCGTATACAACCCTACGAGAAGTCCACCCGTTCTCGATGACCAAGATCTGCTTCTCAAACTTCATTCCCCCGGCGCACCCCGTCACGCCAGAGACCCCTCCTCAATACGTCAAGCTGGCCTCGATCAGCATGGGCAACACGGTCGTCGTGCACACCTTCCCGCTCGCCCCATCACCGCCCTCCAGCCGCACCCCGCGGTATGTCCTGGTCATGCCCGGCGAGTCGGAAATCTGGACCAATTTCGCCAGCGGCTTTGCGGCCCTGCTCTCCATTATCACCGTCTGCGTCCTCCTTCAGGCCTTCACGGAGATCAGAGGCCTCATGCCCCCGTACCTGGGGGCCACCGAGTGGCTTCCCCCGGATATCCGCGCGGCCATTGCGCGCCCGTACCACCCCCTCCCGCCTCACCCTCTCCCAACCGCATCCGCGCTCTCGGCCCTCACCGATTCCCCGAAACAGACCCTCCGAGATATCCTTCATGCCCGTCACGCCGCCGGCGCCAACGATCCCGATGCAGCCCCGGATGCTGACGCAACAACACCAGCTAGCTCTGTCTTGGTCCGATGCCTCCCTGAGTCCAACAAACTCTACATCGAGAGCTCCGACGCTCACTCCTCGCGCTCGTCCTCGTCATCTCCTGAAGAGGTAGAAGAGCAGCAGCCATCTCGATCCTGGGATGACCTCGATGAGGAGGAGCGTTCTGCATGGAAGCAACGCTTGATCGATGCTGGGTACTGGGCTCTCGAAGAGGGGGAGACGATCCTCCAGGGTGTTTTGTTCGGCGAATGCTCTGCGTTCCTGGGAAACCAGGTGCAAGCTAAGCTTCAGTCTTAGTGGTGGATGAATATCAAAAGATTGATGATCGTATTTGGCATGGCGCAAGATCATGAGCTGAGACATAACGTATATTATGAAATGTTCGAGTTTGACACATAACTACTGATATCTATAGACCATTTGGATGGTTGAATCCTAACGCACAAAGATTGCTATAGAAATTGAGCAGTACCTATTTCAATTACTGCCATTCAACCAGGAAATTCTCCCACATGTGGTGTGGTCCGATGTGACACTCGTTATTATGAAATGCATACCACATCCATCCATGGACTTCTTACTCCCTGAGAGAACTCGCTTGATATTAACAGAAATATTTTTCATCATCACTCATGGATCAGAAGCATAGAAACATGCATGTAGTGAAAACACATGCGCAACAAAGAGCATCCGTAGCCAGCGTCTCAAACAACCAATGTGTCCTGTTCCCAACTCATTTTCCCTCTTCCCTCATTATTTTTCTTCTCTCTCACATCACTGATCCCTCAGCTGGCGGACGCAAGAACGTTTTCTTATGCCGTTTTCCTTCGTCTACATTAGAAGAGACCAACATTCGCGCTGCGTCGTACAAGAGGCTGGCGGCATGGTCAAGAGTAAACTTACTCAAGTCAAGCCAATACAGCGAAACCACCGAGACAACATGAGACCCAACGGGTAGAAAGGAGGACGGATGGCTCTGAAAAAGAAATACCAAACGTGAACGCCGAGTAATACGCCAGGCCTGCAATGAAAAAAAAGAAGCTCTGCAGCTCGGACATCACACGTGTAATCTGATGGGTAATGTAGGTCGTAAGGGAGTATTAGAATCAAGCTGGAGCGTGTAAATGAGACCCATATGTGCGCAGGACAAGATCTAACGGGTAAATTTTAAATCGAAAGTAAGAAGTGCGAATACTTCACACGTGCCAGCGCGAGTCAAGCTGACACAGTGGATTGCGTGAAGAACCAATCACTGTCCGCTGTTCTTCTTCCAACGAAGAAGTTCGGCTAGGCTTGCCAGACTGCAGCCTGTCTTGAGGAAGTCATGGTCCAAGAGTTCGTCGGCGGTAGCACGGCTGTTGACATCGACACAGAGGCAGACACTGAGGAAGGATTTGAGCTCCCTACTCAGCTTTTCGGGCTTCTTCAAGCGAGGAGTTCCGTTTGTGGCGATCAGGTACAACGCCTTCAGTGGTTCCTCGTTCAGATAAGGGGGCTCGGACTCGATCATCTCAATGGCCATGATTCCCAATGACCAACAATCGACTTTGGGCCCGTATTCCTTTTGCTTGACGACCTCCGGTGCCATCCAGTAAGGAGTGCCGACCATTGTTGCACGTTTGCTCTTTGATTCGGTAAGTTTGGCGCAGAAACCGAAATCAGCTGCAAGGGTCAAATCAGTTAGTCTGGGCAAGAGTCAGGCCTCTGAGAAGCAGACTTACTAATCTTGACATGACCAGCGCGATCCAGAAGGACATTATCACTCTTGATATCACGATGGATAATGTTCTGTCCATGAAGGTGGGCCAGACCCTTGCAAGTCTGGGTAACAGTCAGCATCCCAGCAACCCCGTGTAGATATTCGTGCACTTTTGACTTATGAACATACCTCGGCGCAGATTGTCGCGATTTGATCTTCCTGAATAACAGGGTTGTTGTCGATGACATCCGTGAGGGCGCCTCCCTCCATGAACTCCATCACAACCCACAGCTCGTTACTCTGTTCCTGCAAGAACGAATCAAGGAAGTTGACGATGTTCGCATGCTGGCTGTCCTTCATAACGATAATTTCATTGACGATGAGCTCTTTGCGGGGCTGGCTGCGCAGGTCCATCTGTTTGATAGCAACCTGACACCGTGGGCCATATTGCCGGTAGAGCTCCCGTGCGACAGGGGAGACAGCGTGCTCCTTAACACGCGCCACATACACCGAACCTGACGCTCCTTGTCCAATTTTTCGTTGCTTGCTGTATGACTCGTTCGGATTATCCTTGGAGACCACTGACCTCAGTCGATCCATGACCTCATTTTCAGACATTGCCGACATGCGGACCTCCTTGTGGCGTGGTTCAGCCTTCTTGGTCAATGCAGCTTCGGCCTGACGAACACTGTCCGGAACATTGCCTTTTTGTGTTGTCTGCTTGTTCGCAATATTCAGCGGTTTCACAGCCTGCACAGGCGCGGGAAGCTTGGATGGAGGGGGCCCCTGCGCCGCTTTGGTGCCATTGCCTTGGGCGCGAGCGGCCTGAGAACGGGGATCATTCGGAGCGTAACGAGCGTTGGGAGGATTTTTTGCGCTGCCATTGCTGGAAGTAGAGGGAGGAGCGGGTGCTGGGCGCTGAGCAGTCAATTGACGAGAAGGATCTTGACGAGTCGAGCCAGGGGCTTGCGGTGCGGGACGGCTTGGCTTGTAGCGATCGGCCATGGAGGCGTCGCCGCCATAGCCGCCAAGCTCCTGCTTAGCCAGGGGAACACGAGCCTTAGGGATAGAGGCGTTGTACGCTTCCTGATCATGTTTGTTCTGTTCATCTTCGCGTTGACGAGCGCGGCGGGTCTCGTCTTCGACACGTCGACGCTCCTGTTCTGCCATCTCCTTCATTCTCTCGAGCTGCTGCTGCTGGTCCAAAGCACGATCAGACTCCGCCCTCTGCGAAGGTGACGAATTTGCCGAGCGACTTGTTTGGGAGTGACCGTTGTCCAAACGCTGAGCAGGGCCTGGCGGCGGCGGCCTCGGGGGAGCAATCGAGCTGCCCACCGAGTTGTTGCTGTAGGGCTTTGACTGTTGACCGGACGGAGGACCGGCCAATCCAGCGTAGTACTGCGGGTTCTGTTCGCGCATCTTGATATCGGAGTAGAACTCTAGAACCTCAATCACCGCCTGGGGGTTCTTCTTATAGTCTTCCTTGGTGATAGCCGACGCCGTCAGGAGCTTCTCCCACTCGGGGGGTAAGCCCACAAAGGCGCCGGTTTGCGGATCAAAGCCGACATGGACACGGTGGCTGAAATTGGTCGGATTGCTCACACCTCCCATGCCAGGGCAACGCTCGTAAATTTTGTCAATCCAGTCATAAATCTCATCGTCACTCTTGACTTCGCAGGTAATGGTTTTGGTGGGCACGTCGCGAGTGATCAAGGCGGACTTGGAAGCAGCATCCTTTGCATTGGCCAAACGAATGACCTCAAAAGCCATCCGAGTGTCCTCGGAACGAGACACGCTGGTGACAGTGTTGAGTGGGATGGAGAGAACCACCTTCCCAGTCTCATTCTTCAGGAAATCGAGGCGGAACTCGCGCAGAATGAGGTATCTCTGATTCCAAGTAGCCAAAAACTTGTCTTCTTTGCAGCGCACATAGCCCTCTTTCACGACGGCAACGCCCCCCTGGCCGGTCTGGTTTGTCTTGGTCTGTGAGAGGGACGGACTGCTAGTGTTAGGAAATAGTGACAGATTGGCAGATCCAGGAGTACTTGGAGAATTGAGACTCATTTGACTGAATGAAGTGGCCACGCCGGAGGGATTCGAAGGGAGTGTGAGTTTTGGACGGTCGGTAGGAGGGCGCGGAGCGGGCCCGGGATTCATGAATTGGTCGGCGGAATACATACTGCGACAGAGGTCAGTCAAGGTTCTGGAATTGAGACCAGTCAAATCCTAAAAAGAGGTATGCACTGCATGGTCAGGTAAAGAAGCGCTCAACCTACGTTGTAGTCGACAAGATGCTGTGAAGGACAATGGGAATGCGGAAACCCTAAGGAGGAGGAAAGGTAGCTTCAGGGGTTCCCGTTGACCAAAAAGGCCGAGATGAGGGAAATTAACACGCAACGGGAACAGACGCCGCAATGCTTCCCTAGAAACAGCAGAACAAGGAGGTTAGCAAGACGCCGCGACACCAGTATTGCCCGCATACAAGCCCCGAGCGACTCTGCCAAAAAAGGGTGGAATGACACCCCACTTCGAGACACTCGGCCAGGGGCGGTGATCCTTCAGCAAAGAGCCGCACAGGGGTTGGAGGACAGCCAGAGGAGGCAGAGAGGATTGTCTGGAATAAACGTATGCGCGAAGTTGCCGCTGTTGGCTTCCCAAGACAATCTTACCTTATTCCCTTTCCGCCTCTGACCAGCAGAGCCCTCGCGTGGGCGAGGAAGCTCCAAGTGGGAGTGCCGCTTAAATCTGGGGACGGGACGCGGTGAGCGCTTAATGAGCCAAGGCCCCAGAATAGTATTGCAATTTTGCAAGCTGTTTGAAGGGTTGTTAACAAGAGACGCTATGAATTAGAGAGAGTAGAATCTCACAGCGACGGCAAAAAGAATAGGGAAAAATTTTTTTTTCAGAAGATACTTCACTGGTGGGGAGGAAAAGAAGTAGAGTAGGGAGTTAAGTGAGAGAGAGAGAAGGAGAGTTGACAGGGAGGAAGAAGAGAGAGAGAGTGGGGAAGACAGGAACAAGGAGGTGTTAATAATATTGATTGGAAAGGGATTAATACTCAGCTGCTAAGTAGTCAGATGTTGGAAGTAGGAGTAGTAGTATCTAGTAGTGAAGTTTCATCTTGCAACTATATCGATCTAGTTAAGAATCAACATGTTTAACTGTCTATTGATTTTCTCTGGCTTCTAGAATGCTTGTAAAGGATGCAAGACTGCCATGGTTCAACATCCGGGTACCTGCCATTATTGCTATCCCTCTCTGGCTGTAACAGAAATCTAAAGGACTCAGTATAAGTAATATTCGTCAACGTCAGATATCTCCAAGTCTGTCTGAGGTAATTACCATTGCCTCCTTAGGGGTAGAATGGGAATCGAGGTTTAGAGGAATCGATTTGAGATGAACTCCCGGTCAACTCCACGAGGGCGGGACACTGGCTGCGTAAGGCTCGACAAGGTGCAATAACTTGGCATCTGAGCCATAGTACTCCGTAGTAATGATAGCATTACCATTGGCAAAGATTTATTTTTGCCTTTTGTTGTTAGTTTGATGGTTGAATCAGATTAATTGATGAAACAATGCTTTTGTTGTTCTGCTCTTTCTAATAGTAGATACTGTTCACAGTTAACCTTCAGCAATGTAACAACAAATAGTAATAATAATGGATCGACAGGATCCTCTCCCCAGATGCAATGTGCCAGATAAGTGAGTAATGAGTTCTACTCCGTACGTACCTTCAGTACTCCACCGAAGGTCTCGAACTCTCTTCCGGTTCCAGTGCGAAACTACCTAAACAGTGCCCAAGTCGAGCCGAGTCCTGGACCCACGGCTCATCATCAGGAGTATCCAGAAATCTTCTCTTGAATCATGGATCGGCCCACTCCGCTGTTGCAACTGAACCAAACTGAGCAGAATTTGGATACCCGATCAACAATAATGATTATTATTAGGTATGAATTTATTATGGACAAGAAATCACGAATAGCCATTGGATTCCGTCTATTCGACCCCAGCAGGTGCCTATATGTTTACTCATACCCACTGGAGATGGACTGTGGAGGATATATAGATCAGTGCTCCTCTCCAAACGGGTGATTGAACTTCAGCAGTCCATTCAGACCTCCCACCCAGCCATCATGCGCTTCAGCGCCTGTGACCTTCCGCATCACGCATGGCACGCCGCCATGCCACTCGTTCTTGCCATGCCGCATCTCCTCATTCCACACGCGAGCTTCCGTGCCCACCGTCATCCCCTGCCCCAAATTGACCCCGTCAATGCTGACCTCTAGCTCCCGCCCCCGATTTTTCTCACTCAATCGAAGCGTGATTGGCGTGCTCGCGGGCAGAACCAGAGGCCGGAAGCTGAGGCTCCGGGCACAAATAGGCGTCAGAAGCACCGCTGGTACCAGGGGATGGACAATGCTCCCCCCACTGCTTAAGCTGTATGCCGTACTGCCCGTAGGCGTTGAGATGATCATCCCGTCTGCCACTGCTTCCGTCAGGAACCGGCCTCCGACGTATACATCAACCACAGCTAGATGCGGCTCCTTGCCGCGATGAAGAAGCACTTCATTCATGACATACACCCCCTGGGCACCCAGATGATCCTGTGCAACAGGGATGTTTCCATGTACTTGAATTGGTTTGCCATCAACTGTGAAAAGCCCGACCTTTAGACGGTTGCGCATCAGAATCCGAGCTCCCCTGGACGAACCCATAGATTTCCCACGAACCGAAGACCATCCCGTTGGCCCGGTCCCATTTTCCATCTGGTCCTCCAGGATCGGTGCTCGATCTCCGGCACCCGCCCCAGACATAAATACTTCACGAAAAGCGCGCTTGTATTCGGCAAATTTCCATTCGCTTAGAAATCCCAGTGTTCCCATACTGAACGACAGCATGGGAGGTACATTAACGCATGCAGCGAACAGGGAAGATGCTCGTAGGATTGTCCCATCTCCCCCAAGGGTGACCGTCATGTCAACTTTGTCGTGTAATGCGGATGGGTCATTATCTGGCAATGTTGAGTAGACCGGGAAAGGAAGCGAAGAGTGGATTTCCTCGGCAGTCTTTCGTTCTAGGATGATGGCAATTGATGGATAGGTCGACCTCGTGTGGCTGGACTCTCCAGAGTTTGTGTCAGTAAAGGCTCTTCCAAGGATACATCATTCATCTAGTGTTCCATACGCAGCAAATTCAACCAGCGATTCCGTCACCAGTGGGGCACAATCTTTCTTGACAACGAGAATGTTCCTCGGAGGCTCCGGCCACCGAAGCGTAAGCAGGTCGCCTTCGCGAGATTCTACCGGAGGTCAGCGATCTTCACCCAGCATGCCCGAACCAACGGTAGGAGGTGGCGCACACCTTCATATTTGGGTATGATACGTTGCGGTAGCGTTCGGATATCTCTAATCTCTTGCAGATACGAATAAGCCGAGAAGCCTCTCGTGCACAGAATCCGTGGCCCAAATCCCAATCTGGCGGGTCGGAGTTGTATCATAGCCACTTGCATCATAAAAGCACTGCTCGCACAGGTATTCATTAGCCCAAGTCAAAAGCCATTGCAAGTCGAGATTCCTCCTTCATCTTCATTCCATGATGCATCGACTCACATTACGGATTGTTTCTGTCCATTTTCTGACCCGGTCTTCGTGAGTCAAGCCGTCCAGGATGTTTGAAGTATTTCTTTTATTTCAGGGACATTCTCAATGCTTACAGCAGCTTGCTCATAGCTCTCTAAGACAGACGAAGCAAATATCTTGTAGAGGATTAAGAGAAATTTAGATAAGGATAAAATAGATTATCGATTAGATACCACTTAGAGAGGTTATAACCAACGAAAGGTAACCACAAACGATCGACCCATCTCCCTGACCGCCTTTGCCTACGTCACTCACGCTGTGGCAGGGTGGTGCTTCATTGCCTAGGCAAGTAAGGTTGTCTACCCGCAGGTTATCACAAGATCACTTCATTATTCGCTTGCCTGTGCCCACCAGCAACCGTGATGCACACATGATTATTGTGATTATTGTTGTTTCGGTTCCGGTCTCTTTCTCTCTTTTTATTTCCATTGCTCAAAGCATGGCTTGATATTCCTTTTCCTCATCTTTATTTACTCCCCGAGTTCTCCATTTGCGACGTCTCGTGTCGCCCACACAGCTTTAGGCTCCGAGACACTGCTTATTTTTACCTAATCCCCCAGTACGTCGATTGCTCGTGTGCTTCGTACGAGCGCGGGTTCACCGTCTTCGTTTTCGCAGACTTCATCTCGATCTTTCCTGTTCGATTACTGAGGTTCTTAATCAGCTTCACAAGGGTTATACACAGCTGCTCGTCATGGACTCTCCAGAGCTTCGTCAGCGCAAGCCGGCACCTGGCCTGAAAGGGGATAACGTGGTTGAGAAGCTTCAAAGCTCCCAAGACACCGAGCCGCGCCTCAAGCACGGCATCCCTATGCAGCTCCTTCGTTCCTTGTTACTTGCAACATGGTTCAATTGCTGCTGTATCATTATATTCGCGACCCAGTTGATCGGGTCTCCGCTTTATTTCATAAGCAAGGACTATTATTATAGTTACATGGCTCTGACGAAACAATCATTTGGCTTGGTTATAACAGCCCTGACACAATGGGGCTGTCCAACATATGTACGCGTCAGTGGGGATGAGAGTGTGCGAGGTCAGATTCACCTGTGTAAGGATGGACGACTCAAGACCGAGTTTCCCGAGCGTCTAGTCTTGATTGCCAATCACCAGGTTTACACCGACTGGATCTATCTTTGGTGGGTCGCTTACACGAACCAAATGCATGGTCGCATCTTCATCATTCTCAAGGAATCGCTCAAGTATATTCCAATCATCGGGCAGGGTATGACATTCTACGGTTTCATTTTCATGGCCCGTAAATGGCTGTCCGACAAACCTCGACTACAGCATCGTT
Source organism: Aspergillus lentulus (assembly GCF_010724455.1). The sequence goes on along the minus strand of NW_022983930.1, from coordinate 110,764 downwards.
TGGAAAAACTCAAGACCCATATGTCCGTTTCCAAATCGGAGTCCCCGCAATATGACCCCATGTGGCTCCTGATTTTCCCAGAAGGCACCAACCTGTCTCCAAATACGAAACGACGGAGCGACGAATATGGCCGAAAGCAGGGGCTACCGCCTCTGAAACATGAGCTTCTTCCTCGGTCGACCGGTCTCCTATTCTGCCTACAGCAGCTGAAGGGAACTGTCGATTGGGTATATGACTGCACCGTTGCGTACGAGGGGCCACCGTAAGTTTCCAAAGGAGATCTCCGTGGTCACTGCTCATTGATTGACTAACACCTTTCTAATTTCCCAACTGTAGGAACGGCAGCTATCCCGACAAGTACTTTACTCTCCGGTCCACATATTTGCAGGGAAGGCCTCCGACCTCCGTCAACATGTACTGGAGACGATTCGCTATGTCCAATATTCCTTTGGATGACCAAAAGGAATTTGATAACTGGCTCAGGGCGCGCTGGACGGAGAAGGATGAGCTACTTGACGAGTTCTTTGAAACTGGGAGGTTCCCAACTGCCCTGGCTGGCAGCATTGACGCTGGGGATGTGTCCGATGTTCAGAGAGAGGCTGCCTCTAAGGGCTTTGTAGAAGCGCATGTCCGGCTACATCACTGGGCGGAGCTTGGGCGGATTTTCATGGTACTAACAGGCATGGCGTTTCTTTGCAGATTGCCCAAGGTTTTGGGGCTATGGGACTAGAACGATTTCGAGTCTTCTGGGCGGTGCTAGCTTATCAATAACTATATTGCTAGTATTCTTATGAGCATGACATGACAAACGAAATGATATCATAGATTGATGAAAATATGTCGGGAGTTTACAACGGCATGCGAGGAATAAATATTCTATGGTTGTACTTGATCTCAGGGCACATAATTGTTGAGGTATGGCCCGGCATCCAACGCACAAGACTAACGAGCGACCAAGTTGTTCCAGGAAAATTGCTCTTGAAAATAACGCCGATGATCAATCTGGATCCATTCAATATCACTCCTTTTTGGATGTGTTATTATCATCAAGCCGATTAACTGTGGCGGTGCTACTCGATGCACTAGCCACTTCCACTGCTAGATGCCTCAGGCTCCGACGTAGATTATTCCGCCCAAGCAACAAAGATCAAGAGCCGCAGATTTGGCTTTATGGTCTCCAAAGCTTTAGCACAAGAGCTGGTTTCGTATTCGGGTCCAGCAAAGAGAACTCTTCATCTTTCTCTGTCTCAATATCCGGGGAACATTTATCAGATTCTCTCGCCTAAAATGATCATGACTTGAGCTTTTCCACGAACTCACCTCTCAGCTCAAATCCGAACAGTCGCATCTCTCCGTGTTTCCTCCTACCGTCTCATCTCGGAGACGTTTGCAAAGGACAGCACGTATCCCCTCCACCCTAGAAAAGCATCATGGCGTCGTTAGAAAACGGTTACGCCAATGGCGCCGATGACAATTCATTCCCAACCGCCAGCTCTCAGGTCAATCTTCGCTTTTCTGACATACCCTCCGCGATTGATATTCCCGCGTCCACCCTTGACAGCGAAGTCGAAGTCAGTTTGGAAGGCCTACCAGACGACCCCACAGAGCTGTGTACCCTCCTGGAGAACGAGAAAGCCGCCAAGAATTTCTGGGTGATTATCGCGCTGGCGTACGCCAAGCAGAAGCAGCTTGATCATGCGATCGACATTCTCAATAAAGGCCTGGCTTCGGTCGGTCATGGGGCGGCCAAAGAGAAACTGGGTCTGTTGGGCTGGGTCTGCTGGCTGTTGATGCTGAAGAGCCGACAGGCCCCCCGAGTTGCTTCGGAAGGGGAACTGTATACAGAAGCCAAGACAAAGGACTATTACCTCCAGCTCGCGACATCGACACTGAATGAGGCGTCGCGACTGAACCCGGCTTTTCCTCCTTTATTTCTCGCGCGGGGAGTTCTGTGCCTTTTGCGGGCTTCCTTGCACCCACCAAGACCGGTCCGACCAGGATCAGTTGATACATCCGAGAGAGTGGAGTCGCTGCGACAGGCGCTCAAATGCTTCGAAGAATCGTCAAAAGCGTTTGGAGGCCGGAATGTGATGGCGATCCTGGGACGTGCCAGAGCCCAATACTTGCTGGGCAGGTATGCGGAGGCGCTAGAGGGGTATCAGAAGGTTCTGATGAAGATGCCTGGTCTGACAGACCCAGATCCTCGAATCGGTATTGGGTGCTGCTTGTGGCAATTGGGCTTCAAGGAACAGGCGAAGGTTGCTTGGGAGCGCTCGCTGGCAGTTGTAAGTTACGAAAGGCTACTGTGAGCTTTGGAGAGCATTACTGATGACTTTTTGTGTCCCTTACAGAATCCCAACTCCAAGGTTGCCAACATCCTGCTTGCCGTTTATTACCTCTATGACAGTTCGCGACACGCGACGACAGATCCTGCCTTCGGCTCGTTGTACAAGGTGGCCATGACTCAGTACACGCAGAAAGCCTTCAAATTGGACAAGGAATACCCCATGACATGTGCACTCTTCGGCAGCTATTTCCTATTGAGAAAATCCTACTCTACCGTCGAGACACTGGCGCGTAAAGCCATCGAGCACACCGATGTAATGGCAATTGCCAGTGACGGCTGGTATCTCCTGGGACGCAAAGCTCACTATGAAGGTGACCTTGCCCGCGCTGCGGAGTACTACAGCCGCTCCGATCAAGCGCGAGGAGGCGGCGACAAAGGGTATCTTCCTGCAAAGTTCGGTGCGGTGCAGATGCAGGTATCCAACGGAAACTACGACGACGCGAAATTCCGGTTGGAGAAAATCATTCAGCAAGCCAAGAACCCCGAATGTATGATCCTACTTGGGGCTCTTCATGCCGAGGACGTCTTTGCTGCTCAGGCTAGCGGTAGCAAAGAGGACAAGTCGGCGGAAGCTAAGAAGTCCATCAGCCTGCTGGAATCGGTCCGTAGCTTGTGGAAGGATGAAGCCAAGAAAGTCTCTCCTGATGAATCAGTCTTGGTGTACCTGTCTCGGCTCTATGAGCAGGTCGCCCCGGAGAAGAGCATGCAATGCCTGACTCAGCTGGAAGAAATGCAACTAGCTGAGATCGCCGAAGAAGAGCGTCCAGAGGGTATTGAGGATGAGGAAGAACTCAAAGCCGTCCTCCGAACAAACCTACCTCCTCAACTTCTCAATAATATGGGCTGCTTTATGTACCAGGCTGACAAGGTCGAACAAGCGAGAACGCTATTCCAGGCTGCTTTGAATGCCTGCGTTCGATCACAGGAGAAGGAGGCGCAGCTTGACACAGATGCTCTTGTAACGACCATTAGTTACAATCTGGGTCGTGCCTACGAAGCCTCCAGCATGCAAGACGAGGCCAAGAAAGTTTACGAAGGCCTGCTTGAACGTCATGCAGACTACACAGAAGCCAATGCGAGACTCACGTATATTGCTCTTCGACAGAGTCCTACGGATGAAGGGCCGAAGAAGATGGCCAAACTATACGAGGCCGACTCGTCGAATCTCGAGGTCCGCGCTCTCTTCGGGTGGTACCTGAGCAAGTCCAAGAAGCGGGCGGCGAACCTCGCTGAAGACCATGAGCAGCGACATTACAAACATACCCTGCAGTACTTTGACAAGCATGACCGCTACTCTTTGACCGGGATGGGCAATGTTCACCTGGCGACAGCGCGGGATATGCGGCGCGATACCGACCAGGACAAGGAGAAACGCCGCAAGATGTATGAGAGGGCCGTCGAATTCTTCGACAAAGCGCTGCAGCTAGATCCCAAGAATGCCTATGCAGCGCAAGGAATTGCTATTGCCCTCGTGGACGATAAGAAAGACCACGCTGGCGCCGTGCACATCTTCTCCAAGGTGCGAGATACCCTAAGGGACCCCAGCGTCTACCTGAATCTTGGCCATGTCTATGCCGAACTCCGACAATACTCCCGGTCGATTGAGCACTACGAGGCAGCGCTTTCGAAAGATCGTGCTCGCGATGCACAGATTCTTGCTTGCCTCGGACGAGTCTGGCTGCTCAAGGGCAAGCAAGAAATGAACTTGTCCGCCATGAAGACGGCGCTGGACTATGCTAAACGGGCCCATGCCGTTGCACCCGCACAGGCTCATCTGGAGTTCAATGTTGCATTCGTGCAAAACCAGATTGCCTCGCTGGCGTACAGCTTACCAGAGACGCAGAAGACGGTGCAGGACGTTGAGGAAGCCGCCGAGGGGCTTCACCAAGCTATTGAGACCTTCGGGCGCATTGCCAAGGTGAAGAACCCGCCATACCCTGCCGGAGCGCTGGAGCAGCGCGCCAACATGGGCAAGACGATCATCAAACAGTTGGAACGTGCGCTCCAAAGCCAGAAGGAATACGAAGAGAAGAATGCGGCGAAGCTGCAGCAGGCGCGCGAGGCTCGCGAGGCGGAGATCCGCAAGCGGGAGGAAGAGGTGCGGAAGGCGCAGGAAGCCGAGCAGGAACGGAAGAGGAAGCTTGCGGAGGAGCGACAGCGGATGATTGAGGAAGCCCAGAGACTGGCCGAGCAGCGGGCAGAAGAGGAGAGGACGCGTGAGGAGGCGGAGATGACTGTGGATTCGGAAACCGGCGACAAAGTGAGGCGGAGGAAGAAGACATCGTCGAAGCGCAAGAAGAAGAGGGCGGAAGACGATTTCATCAGCGACGGGGAGACGTCTCGCCGGGCAGTCAGCGGGGAGCCTGGCAGCGAGGGGGAGGCGGCACCCAAGAAGCGCAGACGGCTGGAGCGTCGGTCCGGCGGCAAGGCGCAGAGCAAGTACAAAAGCAGTGAGATTGTGGAAGATTCGGACGTGGAGGATGAGGTGCACGAGGCTGCTGCGGGTGATTCTGATCAAGAGATGCGGGACACTAGAGCCGACGATGTTGAGGATGTGGTGCAGCGGCGTCGAGCCAAGGTGACCCGTCGGATTGCGGACGAAGATGATGAGGATGAGGAAGAAGAGCGAGGAGCCGCGTCAGCAGGTCCGGTGCATGAGAATCAAGAAGACGACGATGATGATGGGTTGTTCAACGAGAGCCCCCGGGGGGAGGATCTGGAGATGAAGGAGGACGACGAGGAGTAATCAACCTCTTATTGAAAGTCTACGGACACTACTTGTAGTTTTAGATTTGAAGCATCTTTTCATATAGTTTCTCGTTGCACGTTCGTTTATCTCATTGATTCATGATATCAATTGGCGTTGAGGACGAAAGCGACAGGGTGAAAGGGGGAAACGGGTATTTTGTCGATAGTTTTACGGGATGTGTGTATACTAGCTGCGAGATCTGGCTTCGGCCTGATGATGGGATGATCATAACAACAGCCGTTCAGCAGTCATATCTATCTACCCAACGTAAAAGCAGTCCGAGAGGAGCTGAGAGCGGCGGCCTCCATAGGCCGCTGCTCTGTTATCTTGCCAGGAAAAGGAAGACGACGAAGTGTAGATGATGATCGCTGATCTGTTACTGTTATTGTCAATTTGCACGGAGTACGGCGTAGCAACATCATGATCGTCGCTGTTTTACTCCATACTGGTCTTCTAGTTTCCAAGAATAATAAACCGGCAGGCAAAAGACGAATCGAGGAAGCTGGGAGCTCACCGAGTCGTCATATATACTCAAAGCAGCATAGTTGGAGAAGTGGGACGGGGCAATAGACTTTCATTGAGACTCCAGCGATACTGAATCAATAGATTCTAGACAAAATGATCTTCAGGAGCCGAAGCAAGTGAAACACCGCTCTTGGTCTGATTTTTGTTCCAGGGGCAAAAGTTTATCCTTTGAGACAGTGGTGAAGCAGGATGGAAATACACTACTGGGTAGTCTGCTGAGTATCCAACTAAACCAAGGTGGTTAATAGGTACCATAGGCACAGTTTATAGAGAGAGAGTCTTGCACGTGAGGACTGAGAAGAAGAAACCAGTTGGCGGTTTTATCCACATTCGTCCTTGCTTGGAAAGCAGTGGCCAGATGCTGTCGTTACATATTTACACAACTAACCCTGTAGGTACAAACGGGGATTTGATCGAGATTCGAGAGATCTGATTGATCGAGGATCGGAGCCTTTATCCAGATGGTTTTGGAACATTTGAACCAGAGCAATGGATTCATTCGAATCAGCTGATTTTGGTCATCTAAATAGGTACTTTTGCGCCTGGGGACCACGAACTACATTGTAAGGTACTCTGTAAATATGCCAAACCACTATGAGCTGGATCCTAACAGCCAGAGGCATATCGAAAAATCGGCCTAGGTAGTGTACGTAGACAATCCTCCGAAAATCATCATGTGCGAGCACTGCAGGTGTCTCGAGAGCCCTTTCGTCCTGTAGGTACCCAGGATGCATACATACACCATGCATGCATGTTTGACTACATCCCTGTCTTCTTCGATTCCGACCTGGGCTGTTTGGACTAGGTTGGTAATGTATTGTGTTCTATGTTACTAGCTTATATCAGCGGTGTGACACTTTTGCTGAGAGATTTATTGCCTTGCGTCAGCCATGAGTCCAGCACAGTGGATTCGATTCACCAGGATATCTGTCCTAGGATCTGCTCATTGGCCTTCAATAATTACCACACTGAGTGTCTCCACCGTTGTGCAGGTAAGGAAGACAACGGCCGAAAATGGTGGAAGAGAGAAGAAGAGGAAAGGTGTCTCGACATGTCGGGGAAGAACTGAAATAATGGGGCGATGTGGATGATGAGCAAACATATCAATCCATCCATCCATAATGATCCTTTGAGACTCGATGGATCCGAGTATGAGTACTCCGTATATTCTTGTTCGGTAGTTGCTACGGTGCTTAGTTGCATCTGTGCGATGGATGACGCGATACAGCGACGCACAGTTCGCAATGGGAGATTGAATTCTTGTGGGACTGTGGGCTATCATTAATGTCGCCAATGGCTGGCTGTCTCAGTTTTCTTGAGTGTGGGACTATCTACTTATCAATATTGGGATTGATTCAGACTTTGACAGACTATTAACGGTTGACGATCATAAGTTGACACATATGACAGGTGAAAGTGCTCTTCTACCTTAGAGGGATGTTTAGACTGATTCTACGACTGACCTCTGACTCGCCGAGTAACTAGGCAAGCGAAATGAGACATGAATAGAAGCATCTGTGATCTAGACAGCTACAGAGGGCAAACTACAGCCATGATCCATCCTCCTGCAGGTGGGACATGCACACATGTCTTAGGTTTCAATGGAGATTCCTGTCTGCCTGGTATTTGAATCTACCCGAGGTCTAGCTATCTCAACAAGAGAATTGAAGATACCGACTAGAGCCGATATTAATATTTGATACCCTCGAACTCGGTTGGAACTTCAATACTCGGGATGTTTTCAGATGCGATCTCGCTTACAGTTACAGGAACCGCAACGTGTTACTTTCTAGGAGTGATAATAATCATGACACTAATGGATAGTGCCCTGTCGGACGGAACAGTGCACCCAATAGTTACATGGGTGGCTGGAGAGTCCGGGGTATGTAGTTCTAACCTCAACTGTCCTCGGTACACTACCTAGAGATGGGTGGTTTTCTCCTTCTGAACACACAACTTGACAAGGATACTCGCATTTCATTGAACATTCTGTCCGGATTCCAGAATCCAAGAGGTTTCATTAGGATAGTCTCAACAACAATTCGTCCCTTGGATCCTAACTGTGTGGTACGTATCGCAATTCGCTCTATCGTCCCGTTGCTCCATCAACTAGGGAGAGCGAACCGTTATCTTCTGGAGTCGGGGCATTCCAGACGAATCACATCCATGGATAGCTAGCTGATATGAAGAACGCGTTGACGTCCCTCGTACCATATCAACACTTGACACATCCATGTAGTAGTCCCTCTACCCCTGTCTCTATCGCATGATACATGGCTTTGCTACATCGATCTAAAATGTCTGGTTCGATCTTTTGCCACTTGCTAAGGTATCTACTTTACCTTACCTAGGTATCTCTGCGACTTAAATTAATTCTTTAGGGCTTACTCCGTATAACCTGCACCCAATCGGCCGCTAATGGTTTGACTGTAGACACTAAACTAGTTGCATGAGTAGTGCGGCACTAAAGCGCCTTAAGAGTTTGGCCCTCGGTCCTCTCTCTTGTCTGAAATGTGAACAGGTAGAATGCCGACTTCGTTTTGTGCCTGTCCCGTGTGTCACTAACTCCTTCGCTCCAGGCTTGCCCAAACTCGGTCAAGTCAGGGACTAATAACTACATTCTAGTGATCCGAATTCCTCCCAAAGTTTGATTCACCAACCGATTCACCAACCCTACTAGTCAATAATAATTGGACAATCACAGATGCCCTCATGGGGTTAATGTAATGTAAAGTCTCTCAAAGTGAACCAGTCTCAGCCTAAGTGAATCCAACAGTCCTCTGTAGTCAAGATAATCCGCAGTACGGAGAATCCGCCGCGTCCCAACTCCGATCGACTAAAGGGAACGAAGGTTGCGAATCGTTCTGTGCTGGGATCTTGAGAGTGTTGGCGTCCCGTGGCGCAGGACTGATCTTGTATATTAATTCTTTACAAATGAACGCTCAATATTAATACCGTACGCGAGAATCCCAAGATTCGAACAATTGATAACTGTTCAAAGGTTGTCTGACCACTACCTGCAAGTGACAAGCACGCTACCTGTACGTGGGTAGATTTCCCATCACAACGTTAGGTACAAGTATTGTACCCGTATGATTATGCATATGTGGCCTCAGGCACCATGGTACCGGGTAGTGCTGGCGCCCCTTGATTAGGCAGGTGTCATCTGTTGCCCAGCCATGGTTGATTGTTACATGTGCTTCGCTCCCTTGTTCGGAGCTCCCTAAGGTAGGTACGGAACATGGGGAAACCCCAAACAATGTTTCCGCTGGCCTAACAATGAGCTTTGTTGCTTGTCCAGTTTATTGTGGCTTTACTTTCATGTTGGATGTCCGTTACCCCAGACTTAGAATACCTATCTACAAGACTGCAAAGCACCTAAATACAGAGTATTGCTTGTTTCTTTCATCGTCTCCTCCTTCTCAATTCACTGCTAAGGCTTGTCGATCTCCTAGATATCCGCGGGCCGTCACTCTGCCTCATCCATTTTCCGTTTTCTCTGCGAGGTGGGCCTCTTTCCTCTCGAAACGCTCCCAAAAAAAAAAAAGCAAAAAAATAAAAAGCCAAAACTCCACCGGGTCGCGCGATACCTCAGAGGAAGATACAATTTGTGTGTACTCTGTGAAGGTACGGACTTTGATTACGTCAAGCACAGTGTAGATACTCCAGAATTGCGCTTCAGTTTGCAGCATCTCCCGCCAACATCAATGTTTCGAGATATCTAGGTACTTGGTGCACTGTAGTATATCCCTGCAGACTGCTCTGAGACTTCACATACATTTCTAGCCTCTTTGATGTGTATGTAGTAGTAGACAGGCCAGCCTTCGGCCCCTTTATGCAGGTATCCCACTCTGCAGACTGGCTGGCCGCCTCTTCTTTTGTGCCATGGTTCGTCTGCCTCCTCCACGAAGTATCTGGATTCTGCAGAGCCTAAAAGAGGGTATCGGACACACCAGCCGCTTTGAGAAGCCGTTCAATATCCAAATTGCGATGCGATCAGCACACACGGGACAAGCCGCCCTGACGACAAAAAGTTGTGGACCTTGAAAATGTCTGTGCATAAGAAAGATCCTACCATTTGCAAGCTTTGCATTTTGCAGCTGCCGATTATATAAATTCAGATACGTCTGTAGGTGCCCTTGTATGTTGACTCCGTGCATCATTTATTGGCCATGATCCGGAAGGATGCTCCCGAGTTTCTGGACTGGATGGAAATGGAGCCTCCAATTCCAGAATCGTTCGGGGGCTTGACGGAGCCAATCCTTTTATCAGACTGCTGGTCTGAACAGAGAACAGGTGGGATCGTCCCTCATCCCACGGTAATTCCTGTGTAGTACTCCGAATCTAGATATTGGGCTCCTCACGGACTCACCTGGCGGACACTCGCTGTCTTGAGTTGTCCTTGCAATGAGACTGCTACAATGATTTGACGAGGATAATGGGATTTGCTTTGAGATCAGTTGAGTCAATATCCTGTACCTACCGAGGTACGGAATAGCTACAGTAAGCACCTATCCGGTTGTTGGAGATACCACCAATAGCCAACTACCAATATCTAGCTAGGTACCTACTTAGGCATAAAGATTGGGTAACGAAGGTAGGTAGTTGGAGGGAGCTTCACGGAGTCATGCGGATATCCACGCATGAAGGTATTGCTGCTGTATGTACGGAGTATCCGTACTTTAAATGTGTCAGGTACTCGTTAGGTGGCACCCATGGATAGATATGTAGTAATATACTGAGGCATGAGGCTGTAAATGAGCTATAACAGTGTACATGGAGTAGACCAGGCTAACCAGCTAGCTGCAGGGAAATTATCTATTTGTTGGGGGCAAGGGAAGGGAAGGGAAGGGGAGGGACGGGGGGTGGCATTTTGGCTTTTACTTTTCGTCCCCTAAGTGGACTCCCCTCTCGTGCCTTTCTTTCCCATTTTCGTTCTGCCTTCTGGAAATTCAAGACTCCAACTGGCCGATGTTTTTGCTTTTTCGTCTTGCAGTTAATTTTAATTTTAATTTTTCCCCCTACCCCCTTTCCTTCCTACTGTAGCTTTTCAACGGTGAGAACGTGGGCTATTGGCTTATCATCATTTATCCGGACTTACTCTGTATCAAAAGCAAAATAGGAGTCAAGCCAGCCTCCTCCGTAAGAAGCAGGGAAGCTAGGTACCTTACATCGGGTGGTAACTGCGAAGTACGTCCCTAATTCGAAGTATCTAGCCTCCTCTATGCTATCTACGAAACGATCGCGACAATGTTAATACATAATAAATTGATGACTCCAGATATATATCGCAGTCTAAACTTCTTATTTTTTAGTGTTCTTGTCCTCCGTGAATCTCCCCGGACCCCAGCGTGTGTAGTCTACGGAGTATCATCAAATGGACTCGATCGTTTAATCTAATCCTTCCTCTTTCCCCCCCCTCTAGACCCAAAAGACTCTATTTTACATTGTTGTTTACGCTTTACACTGCTTCGGTTAGGATACTAGGTAAGTTAGGTACTTTAGTGGTTTAACTACCACTCCGTACTAGCCTACCTGGTCGTAGTAGGAGCGTTCGCGTCGTTCGTTTCTTATGATCGTCACAATCATCATATCTGCTACTCCGTGCTCCTGTCCGTGTTGATTTCATCTTATTTGTTTATGGAGTGTCTACGGAGTGTCTAGATGACAAGTACCTAGTGTCGTTATATGATCTTACTGCTAGATCCTGCTCCTGCTCCTCCTCCTACTATCGTTATTCATCATCCTCCACTGCTACTATTTTTTACTCGCCGTTCTGGACCCTCAAATCTGAGATTTTTCGGTCCATCTTTCTCCATCTCTTACTCCACCCTCAATCATTATTATTCCAATCCCTTTGGGTCGTCTTCTTTTTTTGTGGGCTGAAAGCCATCCTTGTCCTCCGACACAACATAACCTCGATACACTGCTCCTCTGGATGATCGATCAGTGAACCGCTCATTAGTCCACAATCTTTTTCATTCTGTCATTCATTCACTCACAGCTTGTTCTGTCTGCTGGTCTCTGGCCCAATTTTTGTTGCAAGATCTCTCTTGATACTTCGTGTTAGAGTTCCATGCCACTCACTTGTCTCCTGAACCCGATACATTTCTAAAACACAAGGGGAAACAATCACCGTTGCACCCCTCTCCCTCTCCCTCTCCAGTCTCGCACGAGTCAATGGCTCGCTTGGAGTCCCTGGTCTCCCAACACAGATCCGCTTTATATGCTCTGGTCGATCTTGGATCTCGCTCACAACCCGTCCTCGACTTTAAGGGGAATTAATCCCTTTCCAAGGTCAACAACTGAACAGCATCTTCCCCTCTGAGTGCTTGATTGATGAACTTCCTGGCTTTGCCATTCTCACTCTATTGATCGCAAACCATCGCCTCGTTGCAGTCCACCTGCACAAAAGATCGTCTTGTTATCGGGATCCATCTATCTCACTGTCCCACCATGCTTGCAAGGCAAGAAGAGGCGGATCTCTCTGACCGGCCATCCACCAGAGCTTCCAATGATCCCCCGGACTATACAGCCCACATCCGTTCAAAATCAACCGCTCATGCTCACAGTCCCAAACGCCTCTCTGTCTTCAGTGGTCGATCCAGGAGCAATACCTCAACCTCTACCTCATCCTCCCGCCGCTCGCCCGCTTCCTCTATGACTTCTGCTGACGCTGCTTCATTGCCCTACTCCAGTGAAGACCGAGCCAGCTCCTCGGCAGGTATTCGGTCGGACAGGCATGAGAGGCATGAGAGTATGACCAAATCACTCTTCTCACGGGGGAGCCGTATTCTGCGCCGTCAGGGAAGCAAGTTCAATATCGCTGCCACTCTCGACGAGGAGGATGAAGTAGAACGCGAGAAGTCGCGTTTCGAGGTCTCAGAGATCTTCAGTCGCCACCACAAGACGCGACAAAGTAATGCCCGTAAGTCAAAGCCCCCCCAGGGTAATATTCGCCAGAGAGGAAGAGACTTCAAATTGACTCCCTCGGTAACATTGGTATACAGAAGAACATTTGAAGAGCCTGATTTCCAATCCCTTTGATTTCCACCATCTGACTCATACGAGTCCGTCCCAATTTCAGGCGCTGGATAAAGCCAGAGAAAATGACATTGTCACCGAATTTTCCGCCATTCGTGCCTCTCAGAGACCGATGACGGGACTCAAGGGCATTCGGGCAGACGATCTCCATTTTCAAGGCTTCTCATCGGAGGATCTCACAGATGGCGGGGCAGCTATTGCAGAGCACCGAACTTCTCCGACTCCGACAAGCCCACCAGCTTCTCCAGGCGTTTCATCTTCAATCAGTCCGAAACAGCACGATCATCGGGCCAGAAGAGAATCGCGCGTCTTTGAGAACTTCTCTCGACCTGTGCCGAGATATCCCAGGGCCGGCTCCACCACTCCGCCGCGGAGAACGATCTCTCCTCAACTGACAGCTTCGCCAGACTTGTCTGAGCCCGCACCACGCGCCATTGATGAGATTCTTGGCTTGCCCTCCCAGCCCACATACCCTGAACACGTGTATGGCAACACAGACGACGTGGAACAGTACTCTTCCATGCCGCAGTTTAGGGTTGAAGGGATATTTTCGTTTCAACCAGAACATGCTGTCACTACAGACGCGAGCACCGAAAGAATAGACGCTGAGACCTCTGTCTCCCTTCCTAGCCTCAAGTCTGTGTTGGAAGAAGTACCGGAGGAGCAGGGCATCACTCACTGGCATGATAGCCCCGAGGCGGATGCCGGCACAGCAATGCCTCCAGCCTCTTCTCAGATAGACCCGTCAGCCGAGGTGCCAATCCCGTCTGTTCAGCGTCGCAAGTCTCGACTATCCATCTGCGTTGCTGAGGAGCTCTCCAGAAAGTTCTCCGTGGCTCTCGGCTCTCCTACTCTTCCACAGTATCGTCTGTTCCAGGATGCCGCCGACCAAGCGGTTGGAGGGCCAATTCGCCGGCGATCATCCGCTCATCGCAAACCTGCCTATGAAACCATCTATGAGTCTTGGGATGCTGATATCGATTATTGCTACGAGCATGCGGCGGAATCAACGTTTGACTTTGACTGGTCAGGTAATTCGCTGGATGAGGCTCGTTCGGCAGATAACGATGACGACCCCAGAGCAGCTTGTGGGGGCCCAACAAACGAAGGCAAGGACGTCGAGCTTCTTCACCCTACACAGCTCAGCACGTCGCGTTTACCCAGTCCGGAGTTGGATCCCAGCCCAGCCCGTTCGTTACTCAGCTCTCAAGTAGCTGTGACCCCGTCCAGCGCAGAGTATGAGAGCGAAATCGTCTCTACCGGCGGGGACTATTTTCAGCCGGTCAATTCATCAGTCTTCCCATCTGCTCTCGGAAAACAGATGACGCAGGACACTCTGTACGAGGAGTACCTAGCGGCTGATGCGGAATCTGATCGGCATTTCTCCTTTTGCTCACAGGGACTAATTCACGCTATGGACCATCCGGTGTCTCCCCGAAGCAGCTTTTCTCCCATCAGCAAGTGCAACTCGCAGGAGAGCCTGATACTTTCCCGTGCCGCGTCGATTGTCCGCAAACATCGTTCCTCTGTCTCGACGGGCAGTGTCCCAGAGCTGGTGCATAGCCTGGCGAGCAGCCGGGAACTGCCATCCATGGAGCACTTGCCCTCTACGGAGCAGTCTGGTTACACAGCACCATCATCGGCAGGCCGTACGGAAGTTTCTTGCTACCACCGGCAGACCAAGAGTCTGGCACGAGAGGTTGAGACGCAGATCATGTCGCGATCTGAAAATAACTCCAGCCCCGGGCCTGCGGACCCGGCGCGGGCAAGCGGTTCGATTCACGATAGAGCCAAATCAACATCTGAGGTAGAGGTTCCAAGAACCGTCAGGACTACTAGGAGTAATGCTTCGGCACCCCTTCCTCCCATCCCGCTGAAGAGCCCGAACCGAAGAAAAGGCAGGACATCATACTCCCTTTTCCCTACCCCTGCAGCGAATTGAAACTGTTCCAGACAATTCGCTATTTGCGTCTTTTACTCCAAAGCATGGATCGACCTTGACGAAATCTGCTGTCACTTCGCTCTCTTGTTTCATCCGTCCAATCTTTTGTGCTTTCCTTTTTTCTCTTACTCCTTTCAAACCGACCAATCGCTCCATAGACCACTTCCACGACTTGACGATTCTCTTTTCCTTGTTGTTAGCATCCTGCTGTGGGTCAAGCCTTCATATAACTTGAATTTTGTTGATTATCTGCATACCTTCGTTCAACCTTGCACTCTCGGTGTTGTCTGCGTCAGTGATTTAGATTCGATTTGCATTTCTCAGCGACTGTTTTGGAGGGGAAAACGAAGAGATGTCTGGGTGTTTTATCTGGCATGCACGGTTGGGAAAATGCGGTGGATGGGATACGGTACTTTGCAAGGCAGACTACGTTCATTCCTGCCTTTTCCTTTTTGCTCTCTTTTCCTTGTTGTGATCTTCTGGTTGGTAGCTTTTTTGTCCTGTTGGCGTATCTTGTCGAATCTTGGACACAGCTCTGTACACATAGAGGCATGGATCGGCCCGCTTTCCTGTTTTAACTTTGGAGAGAAGCAAACGAAGAATGAATTCTAGGTATTATCCGCAATGCTGTCAGGTCCATCTGATTGTTCTGTACAGAAAAGTTGCTGTCCATTGAAGGTATCGAATAGGTACAACTGTAGCTGGGGTAAACCATCGGCCCAAATAACGTGACGTCGTTATCCGCCAGACGCCACTTCCGCGGTCTTATCAACCTCCAGAATCCAGACCCGCTCAACCTTCCACTTTTCCTCCAAAAAAGGGCAGAAAGAAAGCAAGAAAGAAAGGAAGAGGGGAAGGAAGGCAGGAAGGACGCACAAGGAAACCATGCGGTCACTGGCTATCAGCATGCGACTCTCGTTTAGTCAGCCACTCATCTGAATAGGCTCTTTTTCTTGACTTTCCGTCGTCGCAGCCCACCCTTCGAAGTCGTTCAATATGGCCTCCACTCCATCGCAAGCGTTGACCAAACGTCAAAGCGAACAAAGTCTTATGCCTCCTCCTCCTCCTCCACCGAAGCGGATCAAACGGCCAGCCACGGTTCTGGACGAAGATGTCTACACGAATGCCTTATCGCAGATTATTGCTCGTGACTACTTTCCCGGACTGCTGGAGGAGCAAGTGAAGCAGGAGTACCTAGACGCGCTGGAATCGAAGGACAAAGCGTGGATTATGAGTTCCAAAAAGAAACTCACGGATTTGTTAAAGACTCCCGGCAGAGCTCGCACCGTTCCGCGCCTCGATGGTACAGAACGACCGCATGACACCCCGACCGGCTGGCAAGGTGATACGCCGAGATCGGTGATCTCAACGACGACGACTGCAATGTCTGAGTCCGCTCCAAAAGATATCCCAGACGTCTCCAATCTGGGACTCATGGCATTCCAGGCCAAATACACCAGCGAAGACAACGAGTCGTTCAATAAACTGCTGGACAAACAGAATGCCAAGCGCCAGGAGAAGTATGCCTGGCTCTGGAGTGGAAACAAGATTCCTACGGCTCGGCAGATTGCCCACCGACAACGGGAAGCGAAACGCATCGCAGCACAGGGGGGCAGTACTGAGCGACGGCTAGCGATCAAGACGGATCTGGACGCCCGGCCCGCGAAGCCGGATACGTGGAAGTCCAGACCGGAGAACTCGCTCATGTTCATGCCGTCTTCGATAGAGGATACACATGAGACAATTTCACAAAAGGCTGAATCGGTTTCGCGCGCGGAGCCTAAGCGAGTGGTGCACGAGAATACCAGGCTACCGGAGCCAGGTGTGCATGAGGGCAACGACGTCCCTCCCTCGCCATCGATATCCGCCATCAAAGATGCCATTGCCGGCCGGCCCCGACTCACCGAATCCGAAGCGGTATATGGCGGGGGAGAGACGCCACGGGTTAACGGATATGCTTTTGTCGACGAGGACGAGCCCGAACCGGACTACGACCATGCTGCCGCGGAAACCTCAGAGTTAACATCCTTGTCAGGTGACGATCTTCGCCTGCTCGGGGCGAGCGACTCTACCCCAAACCCGTTCTCGATCAGGGAGAACCGTAAACGCGAAGAACTGCACCACCGCATGGTCGACCGGGTAGCAAGAACGAAACGCGCCGAGAAGGCGGCGCGCGAGGTTAGAACGCCCGTAACGCCGCGTTTCGCGAGCAGCCCTCGGTTGGATTTTGGGCTACGTACCCCTGCGGCTGCTGCGTCCAGCGGACAGGGCAAGGCTCTGACCCCTGCGGCGCAGAAACTACTGCAACAGGTTGGAAGCACACCTCGACCGGCAGCAAGCTCCTCCTCGAGTCTGAGGAATATGTGGACTCCAACTCCGAGGAAAGCTAAATAATTGTTGACCTCTTCCTACGAGCCTGCAAGATCTGTCTTATTTCTTCCCTTGGACCATTACATTATGATTGCTGGATTTCTCCCCGGATAATTGGGATGTTTGGCGTTGCTGGTGGGTTGCATTGCGAGGCGGGTAGTCAGTTATTCTAAATCGCACAGGGCAGATGCCCTTCTCTTGATCATGATATAAAAAGATCACAATCTCCGAAAAGGTTGCTATGCACTCATGCGGAGGGGGCCATGCCCCGTTGCAACCATGTCAGGGTTTGTATCATCTTGGTAGCTAAAGTCCATGGGAATTATGTAGAAAATGCAATTCAACTAGCTATACAATGGTAAACTTTCAATAACAGATAGCAAACAATAGATCTTAAGACAGGGAGGGTATCATCGAAACCAGGATCAAAAACATGATTATTCTGCGCTGCGATTCGCTCCAATGGGAAGAAACCTGAAAAAGAGAATGCACCTAAACGTCCACTCTGAGAGCCCAGAAAGAAAACCAGAAGCTCCCCGTTGCAAGTAAAAGCCAACCCAGAGGCTCGCGGAGGGACCGTCCGGCATTCAAGTCATACGCTGCCCCCGGATAGCTGCAGGTGATCTCGCTGCTCGAACCGCGCTGGCCGTAGGCAGAATTGAGCCGCGTACCCTGGGGACAACTGAATCCAAGGGCGGCGGGGCAGCGCTTCACCAAGCTGTAGCAGATGTCCTGGCACGGCAAGATCTCCTTGTAAGGGCCCGGGCGGATCTGATCGTCTATCATGGAATTGCGCGACTTGTTCTGCGCAGGATCCCTGCGCCTGGGGTCGGTGGGGCTGAGAGAGCTGCCGTTGATGAATTGTTGGCCCGCATTTCGGACCTGGAGAAACACACCGTTGCTCGAGAAGTCGGCGCAACGGGGGATGGTCACCGCACAAAGCCATTGCTTGTAAGCATCCGCACAGTCGTTGCAACTCACAGCCAAAGAGAAGCTGGTTTCGTTGGTTGCGTTGCATTGGATCTGATCCAGGGAATAGGAAAAGTTTTTGTACAGAGACTCGGCATATTTGTCGTATTTCGCACCAAGTTGTGCGATCCCAAGATCAGGGTTTGATGGGACTGCATACGCAACTTCTGAGCAGAATGTCAGGTTAAAAAGGACGGCACAGTTGTCATCTGCTCCAGGTCAGCACCTTCGTTCGACACCAAAGAAGAGCACGGGCTGTTGGCTTGCTCACCTGACTTGGTTGCAAAGTACATGGGTTTCCAGACCCTCCCTCCCCCACCAACGATCCCGTTCCCTGAGTTGGTGGAGTTTCCATCCATTGCGAGAATTCCAGAATAATTGGAAGTCCGGTTGAGGCCGGTGATGTAGAACTGCTCCTTAGGTTTCTTGCCCAGACCACGGTTCGTCATCCCACCTTCGACCCCGTGGTCACCTTCTCTAATCTGGGCTAATTGCTCAAGAGCACAGTATGACCGTTGAAGACCTGAGATTGCCGTATCATTCACATTATGAGCAAACATCGTGAACGGCGGTGTTAGATTCATCCACTGTTGATAATTCTCGCTCCCCTCTTCTGAAAGGGTCAAATTGTCTGTTGTCAAGAGTGCAGCATGGATGTCCGCGTCAACAAAATGTAGAAATGGCTCGTCCACAACGCTGTGAAAGTAAGCGTCGATTGAGGCAGCAATCTCATATGTGTAGCCCCCCGAGTACGCCGTCGAATTCTGCACTGCGACGCCTATGAAAATATCCCCATCTGCCTGCACAGAAGCTCCCACATAGCCCTCATTGGCCGTGAACACTTCCTGCTTTGAGCTATCTTGTCCCGGGCCCGGTTTTTGGAGTGACTCCGAGGTAGAAACGTACAAATTCAATTCCGGTAATGAAGGGACAGAGTCAGGAATAGTGCCATTGGTATTGTTGATCTCGGGCTTCGAGCACATCGTCAAAGAGAGATATACGGAGGTCGAGCGCTTCACGATGTCTCCGTCGCGCTTCCGAAGTTCGTCCGAACTGACAGTTTGCTGGCTTGTCCCGTCAACAGAAATCCTCTCAGGGAGCCCGGATGTGACGTTAGATTTCTTGCCATTCACGGATTCCTTGGGAAAATACCACCATTGAGTCTCTCCGAGCTTGATATCGCTGGTCTTGAACTGATTGTTCCCTAGAGATGATACGCCAGGCGGAACCCGGCGAATAAGGTCGAGACCTCGAGTTTCTCCATTTTCGCTCACGGTATCCTGAACCTCAAGCCCACTGTATGATCCATGGGGGAATGTGAATTGTTCTGCGATGTCGTGGTAAATTACATTCGTGTCGTTGCTGGAGATCAAGAGGGCGGAGTCCGAGGGCGGATCAAGAGCAAGGCACGGCTTGACGAGAAAGAGAGGGCCGTATAATAATATTAAGGCGCCGAAATATTCAGCTGAAAGGTAATGCATAGATGAAAAATCAGTCCGCATGGATAGTTGCATCAACCGACTGAGCTCCGAAGGACGATATCCACCTCAGGCTCGAAAATTACAGAATCAACAGGAGTTAAGGCAATAGCTTTTCTCTCATGGCGGGACACCTGCGAGAAGCAACGCTATGGACACATTCGCGGGAAGTTCGTGGCGGGAGCTGTCGAAGCAATAGAAGCAGCTCGGTCTCAATAAATTCTGATCTAGACAAGCGGCACTCCTCTGTTGATAGTTCGCGACTTCGAAGGAATCTGCGCCACAAAACCGGCACAGCCACTCTTCTACTTTCGATCACCACCGACCCTCCATATAATCGTATCATCTCCTATCATGCAAAGACCAACGTGCGCAGTCGGGTGGTAGTTTTTAGTTACAGTAGTAGATATTAACGACTAGTTCAAGGAAGACAGATAGTGCAATGCATTATAAGCGAAAACCGTATATACTTGGTTATTATAGGACACATAGACGGCAACTAAAACTTATACATCTAAACAAGCTTGTAATACCGAGCAGCTATGCCACTGAGGACGATAACGGCTGCAATGACCCCCACAATGCCAAAGAACCATCCCAGGCCTTCCTGCCCTTCACCAGGAACTCGGACATTCATTCCGAACAGACCACAGATCAGATTCATCGGTACCAACATGGTAGCAATCAGCGTCACCTTGCTCAGGACTTTATTGACATGATTGCCCAGCACCAGGTTAGTGACATTGAGCTGCGCAAGATAGTTGGTATGTGAGCGGCTGAGCATCTTCTCGAAGTGGGCCAAGTTTGACATCATGGTCACCACGTGATCCTGGATGTCACCTAAGTACAGGCCAATGTCTCCACGCGGAGTGACGGAGTACTGCTCGTTGCAACGCTTGGAGAAACCACGAATGACATCTGCTTTGCCACCTAGAAGGCGCATCAAGCTCATAACCTTCTTACGAAGGCCACCGATCCGTGGTAAGAAGGATTCAAAATCGTCGACGCGCGCGATGAAAACGAGGTCCTCAATTGCCTCCGATTCGATCTCGATCTCTCGGATGACAGGCCCAAAACTATCAACAATGTCGTCACTGTGCCAACGTTAGTACAGATGGTCTCATTAGGAATCACGCCCTTGCGACTTACATCATGGCATAACATATCCAGTCACTACTGAGGGACACATAATCACGGAGTTTCCCAATTCTCTTCCTGACATTTGCCGCGTGTGGATTCTCGGTGAATGAGAATGAGAGAACACCATCGCGGAAAACAACCATGTAGAAGTTGACGGGCTCCATGAAGCGTTCGTCTGTCTTGTCGAGCTGATAGAATGTCCGGAAGCAGACAAAGTAATATTGCTTGAAGAGCTCAACCTTTTCACGGGCTTCTTGAGTCAAGATATCTTCCGTAGTCAGTGGATGGATGGAAAAAGCCCGCGAGAGTGCGGCAACTTCTTCCTCCGTTGGATTGAGTACGTCCAACCACCACACACCTCCCTCCGGGCCAAGTTGAAAGAGATCCCGGAAAGTATCACCAGGGAGCACAAGGTCCCCTAGCTCCGCCGCATGCACAGTGCTCTGGGACTCGGATGAGAAAAAGCCGAAGCGGGTCGGCTCGTTCTCATTCTGAAGCTTTTCCACTATGTCCTTTCCATCCACGACGTTCGCATAGACCTTATCGGCTGTCTTCAAATCCGCGTCCATGAGGTCCGAACAAGAGCGATCAGCACTCGAAGAACGCTTCTCACCTTCAACATCAGACTTCCGAACCCCTGGACGCAGATCATAGAAAATGCGAGGTCCCCGACTTTGAGAGCTTAGACTCTGCTTACGCCGAGTAGTCGAGGGCTTCATTTGCCGGCTCAGAGCCACAAATTCCTCCAATTCCTCGTAGTCGATCACCGGGATCCTGCCAGGCTGCTCATAAGTCGGAACGCAAGTCTCGTCACTTGGTTCTAGCTGAATATCGCCTGGTTGCGGTCTAATAGCACTTGCGTTACTAAACGTCGGACGGCGGGGATGAGTGCCTCCGGACACTGTGCGCTGCAGAATGGCCTCGAGATCTGGAGCCGCATGGCTCTCCAGTGTATTCGCACGCTCGCGGCGGCGGGGGTCTGCGAACGCTTCAACCGAATTCGGAGGCGACGATGATCTAGCTGAGGGAGATGATTCCCGTGAGATATTCGCAAGTTCCTGGTGGGTTCGGCTCCACGTACGGCCATGGCGGACATTACCGGTTAGGTCAACGGAGAAACGACGGCCCAGAGTATTGACATCTTTGCCTGATCGATCATCGTCCAGTATAGCTTGCTCGAAATCCCGGGAAAGCGACCCCGCTTCCCGAAGCGCATCTTGAATTGAGAGCAAATCGGGTCGCTGAGGCGTCTCTTGAGGGTAGGCATGCTGAGTAGTGTTTTGCCGACTCAGTGAGATATCAGCAGTAGCTTCGATCCGAGGTGGGGAATCGAGTTGGAATCGATGATCATCTAATTCGGGAACTGGCGTGCTGAACCGGGTCAGGCACATGTACTTCTCGGACTTAGGTGATTCAGACATTGTTGTTGGTTTGACTTCGTCGCAAGCACGGGTATTAAGAGTTGGTCGAGCGATGACGTTAGGAAAAGCGGAGGTGTGAGGGCTTTGTGGAGGTGATTGATTCGTTTCTTGACGTTCAAGCGAGGAAGGACGACAGACAATGAAGGCACTCCGAAAAATAGCGCTCCTCCATCCATTAGCCAGACCCCTCTAGAGGGCCTGGCATTCCCGATGTACCTGTTTGTGCCAGAATTGAGAATTTGCTATGTAAGCCTAGTTATGGGGGTCTGGTGTCGCCCCCGCAGAAGACCCTGAACTTGGGGCCCAAAAGAGGGTGGAGGAAAGAGGTCCGGTTGCAGCGAGTCCCCGCCAACTTGACTGTGTAATGAGGATAGGAGCCTTGTCGCTCCAGGATTGCGATAATAGAGGGTGTTGTGTCGACAAGTGGACTCTTTACAGAGGTTTGTCGAGATACACCGCAGATCCTTTTGCCGATGACGTTAATGCAGGAATCCCGCTGGAACAAGAGCGAAATATAGCTCGTAAGAGTCAACAAAAAGCCAGCCAAGAACAAAAACTAGCAATCCAGTAAAAGCGGTATATGCGCAAATCAAAAAGAGACGATTATACAAGGATTTTCAAACCCAGCGATGGGTTAATGAGCAGAGTTGTGTGATGCGGAGGGCTTTTCCGAAGGGAACAGAAACTGGTAAGTTCAGTCCACAACCAAGCAGAGATGCTGAACGGCCAAACAACCGATCTGCACGCAGAGACAGTATCAAAGACAATCCAATCGAATGAAATAAATAGGATACTGTAATCCTATAAAGACAAATAGTTAAATAGTTGGAAAGGGTGTACACCCACGTGGGTTGAAATGAGTAGTCCTCGAGGTGGAAAGACAGGAAGACTGGACGATGGTTTTTAAGGAAAGGTAACCACACTAAGGTCACTGATACAATGGGGAAAGGAGGGAAAAAAAATAGTGAAAAAAAGAGGGGCAAAAAGCTAATCGTATGGTACCATAACGGGAATATTACAGCGCATCCGTTGTAACTTACCTTTATCCACTGGATGTGAGACAGTTCAGTTGTCTAAGAAATACTCCGTAGTGGTAGATGTCAAAATTGAGCAGCATTTATCTTTCTTTTCTTTTTTTGCGAGAACTTACAATTACCTCCATCCATGAGGGATGGTTAAGTAGAGGTAAATGTCAGTAATAATAAAACAAATACCCTAGGAATAAGGCAGCAGTTACCCCGTTCCTACGGTCATGTACCTTTCTACAGAGGATAATAGGTATGAAGACTACCTGCCAACCGCCTACCGTTTAGGGACATTCTCCCGGTCCTACGTGAAAATTCTATCACCAGAAAAGATTTTCCTGTACTGGGTTCTCTTTAAAATGACTATCTATGCCAGAATCAAGTAGTCGGGGCGAATCTAGAATCATAAATCATACCGGTACACGTGGAAGCTAGAAGACTTAAGATATCTTCAACACTTCTAATTAGATAATAAATTAATATGGCGGCGAACTGCAGCTCGTCTTCTTCATTCTAGTATCACAACTGCAGTTCGTATAATTGCTAAGATTTACTATCCGTGTCATCTGTGTTACTTTATATATTCGTTAGGATGTACTGTGCAGAATACGAAATATTCCTCCATATATCTGCACAATACCAGTATGATCGTGTCATAGGGCTGATATCCGAAAGGTATCCCTCCGCAGTAGTCTTAAAACATCAATCACCAGATTAGCAGTCAGGGTCGCTGCATTTCTGATCACTGTCTAGGTGAGGTAGATAGATAAGGTATGGACTAGGGAAAATGATATGTAGTGTCATGCATAAGATCATGATGAACAATAATTTCCAGAAAATAATAATACCAAATAGCCTAAGTCCATTACTCTGACTCTACAAATAACTATGCACTCTCATACTAAAAAAAATAAAAAAAGCCTATAAAGTGCTTTCTGCTATTATCAGGCTTTGTTTTTTTGCAGGCCAATAATGATAATAACTGTAGGCCATAAGAGGTAGAGAGGTACTAAGTAACCTTCCATCCAGCCCCGACGTCGGCTACCTTTTTTTTTCCCCTGCGATGTGTGCCAAGAATTGAACGAGTCACTCCTCCCTAGGTAGTTTCAACTATAATTGCTGCTCAGTATCGACAGATACCAGCCAAATTGTTCATCTGATCCAATTATTTCTCCTTTCACACTCCTGTCTTTCTTTCATGCCTTTCCAATCAGACTGTTGATCTGGCCATAACTTACATCCCTGATACTGCGATGTCTGTCTCCTTTATTATCAGAACGCCCTGTTCATCGGCCAATATCGGCCCCGGGTTCGATGTCATCGGCCTAGCATTGTCTCTTCACCTCGAGCTCCATGTCACCATTGACTCTTCCAAATCATCGTCCGAGCACCCTTTGAATTGTGTGATTACGTATGAAGATCAGAGCAAGAGTACTGAGAAGATTAGCCTGGACCCGGAGGTTAACCTGATCACCCGTGTAGCTCTGTACGTACTTAGATGCCATGACCAAAGGGCATTTCCTGTTGAGACCCGAGTCCATATTGTAAATCCCATTCCTCTGGGTCGGGGTCTTGGTTCGTCAGGCACAGCGGTGGTTGCTGGCGTGATGTTGGGAAATGAAGTAGGTCGTCTCGGGTTGAGCAAGGACAGGCTACTGGATTATTGCTTGATGATTGGTAGGTAAACCTGGCTTTGTTGCCCACACGGGTTGAATATGGCTTGAGTTGCACATAAGACATATCATATTTGACCTTCTTACTGATGGCTATCTTTCTTCTTTAGAGAGGCACCCGGATAATGTCGCTGCCTCACTCTTTGGAGGCTTCGTCGGTACCTATTTGAATGAGCTGAAACCTGAGGATGTAGCCCGCAAGGAAATCCCGCTCAGTGAAGTTCTTCCTGCCCCGGCAGGTGGCATTGACACTGGCAGGAGACCCCCCGAGCCTCCTCTGGGCATCGGACATTATCGAAAGTTTCAATGGGCCAAGGAAATCAAGGCCATCGCAATTATCCCGGACTTTGTGGTGCCCACTGCCAATGCACGAAACGTCCTACCTACCACGTACACGAGAGCAGACGTCGTAAGTCCCACCCGTCTCAACCATTCGTATGACAAATGGTTGGCGATGCGCCTCTCGTCGGTCTAATTCGCATCGTCTTCGCTAGGTTTTCAATTTACAACGTGCCGCATTGCTTCCCGCAGCACTGGGCAGCTCTCCGCCAGACCCAGATATGATTTACCTGGCCATGCAGGACAAGGTCCACCAGCCATACCGGAAGACACTTATCCCAGGCTTGACAGAGATTCTTCAGTCCATGAACCCATCTACCCAGCCGGGCCTGCTTGGAATTTGTCTATCCGGTGCAGGACCTACAATTCTGGCTCTAGCCACCGACAGATTCGAAGAAATCGCGGACCGCATTATGTCCTACTTTACTTCCAACGACATCTCCTGCCAGTGGAAATTACTGGAGCCTGCCCAAGACGGCGCCACAGTACGTCGTTGAGGCTTCGTTACTCAATATATCTACGACAACGGAAGCAAGAGAGGAATATACTAGACGACAGGTGGCATCCTCTTTGAGATGTTCCATGGTTTTGTATAATATTTTCGAAAGCCTGTTAATGTCTAAGCTGGGCTAATTTTCTGCCCTTGTGCGGCGTCGCTCGACTCATTACATGCATCATGGGCAGGCCAATATCCGAGCCCGGGAGGGTTTACCTACCCCAGCTCAGGTCTCATCACAAATGAGAATCTTAGTACTTTTTTGAAATTTTGTCGAAAACTCTGCCTTGGCATGTACAAGTGACTTGGTGTTTAAAAAAAAAAAAGATAGAGCATATATATCTGGGCATATACCTATCCAACCCCCTCTCAGGCGTTACCGCCTTAGCTGTACCTATCCAAAGGCGGTCAAGCCAACCCCGGGCGGGCCAGTCTTGATCCGCTCTGCCTTGTGGGCGATCAACAACTCTACCGTTATTGGAGCTTCATTCCTAGCCCGAAAACCGATATTGAGTATTTGACAGCCAGATAATAGTCATTACTTGCAATATCTCGTTATGGATGATATTCTTGCGCCCATTCAGGATGCTTTCGAAGGCCAAATTGTTTGTTGCCTCCTGGACGCACTCGTGTTTGATTAGTCTTGTTTAGCCACTGGGGTTAGAAGCTAATCTGGCAACTTGCTGATTTAGGATTTCCACGGCCAGCGCATCGCCGAACTGCTTTCTACAGCTCTTTTGATCATTTCAGGAGTAAGTACAGATTCAAGATCAATATAACCGCTCTCTCGTTACATCCCCATGTTCACTTGTGTTCGTTTACTTACAAGCTCTCCTCATTCCTAAAGGTCGCTGCTTTCCTCATCGGATACATCTACGAAGATATACATTTAACGCTCTGGACTGGTTTGGCGGGCACATTAGTGACGGCATTGGCTGTTATCCCTCCTTGGCCTATGTACAACAAGCATCCTGAGAAATGGCTTGTTCCCACGACAGGGAGTGCGGGTGGCCCAGGCATCATGGTTGACGGTGTCAAAGTTGCATAATCTCCTACTAATCCCTTTGACCGAGCAACGAGTACCAATCAATCTCATCTTTGCGATCGTGACGAGTTTGAATGTGCACATCAAAGGCTCTGGCCAAGCAACGTTTGATGAAAAACCGTGAACGCCATCCAACGCGGTTCGCTTCCCGCCATCGAACTGTCCTTCCGCATGTCGATTCAAATTCTAGAACGATCGATAGAGTCCGTATTCTAGGTTGTGCGAGATGAAAAGGGGCAATCACAAACTGAGACTTGCGTAAATCCCGTATCTTTAATCTACCTGCCGTACTTCTGGAATTCCCAGTCTCTGTTATCCAAAGGACAAACTTGTCGGGTTTTGAGCCAGCGAGATATGCAGTGGAAGTGGAATGCATGCTGAGAGGCAAACCATTTGTTAGCCCCAGATGAAGAGAAGCAGTCACTAAAGCGAAACCTACGTTGCAAATTCCCCAGGCTACTGTGCACTCCTCAGTTGTTGATGAACCTTGATTCGCCTGACACTCAATACCTGTGCGAAGCAGATGAGCATCCATCAAACAAAAATAACGGCGTGAAAGACATACATAAATCCATGATGTGATTGCGGCAGATTGCACAGTTGTCGACGACGATATCCCAGGCCCACAAAGCGACGGCATTCCACTGCGTCAATCGTATATTAGACCAGCCTTTTTCAGAAATGACAAGTATGCATCGATTCAGTGGTACCTTTTTGACCTCGAACTTCTTCTTGCCGTCACTAGCCCCTTCTGAGCCCTTCGACACGCCTTTGCCCTTGGCTGAGGCCCCCGCGGTTGCCTCCTTCATCTCCACATCCGCCATCGTGATATATCTTCCTTACCCTAGCTACCTAGTGAGACGTTCTAGGAGATGCCGAGGCTCACTGCAGTTTTGTGAAAGGGTCAAAGGAGGGGCCAATAATCTCAAATTAGGTAGTTGGGAGTGATGCCAGGGTATTATCGGATGTTGCGGTGAAGACTAGGTACTGACGTAAGTTTTCTGGCGATATACCTCTCTACTAGGAGTATAGAACTGATAAGAGGTCCTCTGAGGAGTTGGGTACATACCACTTGCTGTAGAACGAGAAAGAGATGATCTGATCTTGCGCACTTGCGCCTCTGTTGATAAGAGATGGAGCGGCTGTTTTGGGAGCCTCACGACAGATGAAACTGCCTGTTTGATTGTGTTTGCAAGAACCAAATGAGGCCGAAGTGGCGTAGAGTCTACTCCATAACCTGACCACACTTAATGTTTGCTTGGGCACTGTTAGTCATCGCAGATCCCCACTTAGAGTTCCCTGACTCTCCCCCAGCCGACTTCTTCCCGCCCTTCCCAAGGTTCGTTTCGTTCACTTGCCAGTTTACTCCAACTTCAAATGTCTACAGCTAGAAACATGCGTCTCTACCCTGCGTCCATTCTCTCCTTGCATTCGCCTATCTAGATCTATCGCCTGCTCAAGTGTTTCGACCTGTCACTTCCATTGCGACTCTCTAAACCTGCTCGACTGATAGACCATCCTTCTTTACTTTGTGTTCAGCTTGCCCTCTTTTCCTTGACCGGACAGCATTGGCCATTGCATTTCTCTTGACGTTCTGAAATCAATATCGTCATCTCTTGCTGTGTTTTTCTAGCGTTGAAGTATCTGATATCGACTGCTGGGCAGTATCACGGTGACTCGGCTTTATCCGTCATTGCTGTTATTCTTATCCGTGACCTCGCTCTTTATTGATCAGTTCCACTTCAAGTTCTTACGCGAATCTCCAAAGGCTGCCTATTTATTAAGCCATCTATTCGCAATGTCGAGTACATCTCCTACTCCTCCGACGCCCAAGGGATCTCGGAGCAACCGGCGCAACCCGAAGAAAACAACCACCCCTTCTAACCAGAAGGTGGCTTTGCTCACTACCCCTCCATCATCGCCACCGAGGAACTCGAGTCCTGGAGAGCCAGTTACCGATACATCTATTAATTTTCATAATCCTTCTAAGAGAAAGAATCCCCGCTCAAACAGAAAGCCACGCGACGCCCTTAAACCCTCGCCAGCGCACAACAACGGACACCGACACACATCCTCGCATCCAGCCAGCAGTACTCCCCAAGTCAAAGACAGCCCTCATTATGCGGGCCCAACATTCCATGCGTCGCCTGCTCCTTCGGCGCTCCCAATTCCGAGCTTTTTCTCGAAGTCTGTGCCAGAATCAGACCCCGCACAGGAAATCGACGGGGACCATCTCGAAGCTGGTCTCGAACTGGACACTACACCGTCAAAGCCGCGGTCACGTTTTCAACCTCAGTCGGAAAAATCACAGTCGACACCTCTTGATTTCTTATTCAAAGCTGCTGTTGAAGCCAGAAACTCTCAGCTTCAGCGGAGTCCCGAAGCCAATATTGGCACTCGGTCTCCGCGAACAGATTCTAAAGTTCAACGTCACCAGATACCCAGCTGTAAAAACGGAGCCTCCGCGGGTATTTTTCCTTTAGAGATGGAAAATTCAGGCCGACGGAACTCTCAGATCGGGCCTTCTTTCGCCACGTCCTACAAAGATCGCATGGACGCGTTGCGATCTTCGAGCTCGCCCTCTTCTCCAACACCGGAGCTCCACGAGGAGGAACGAAGAGCGAAGACTGAAGCTCTCAAGGATCTGCTGCTGAATCCACGACCCCAGAGGCCCTCAACTGCGTCTATTCTAAACCATAATCAAGCCGTTGGTCACACTACGCGACCAAATCTCAGCCCTAACGTACCTCATTACGCGACTCCCATGAGGACTAGTTCGGGTCCGCCAGCGACCCTTTTTTCGGACATGCCGCCTGAACAGAGCCGGTCAACTTTCGAGAGTGGGCTACAATCCCCTTTTTATTATTCCAGCAGTGTCCAACAACCTCAGAGTTCGACAATGAAGAAAGGAATCTTTCCAGCGAATTCTATGAATCCGATAAGCCCCTCGCCGTTTGAGACCTATAGGTCATCGAAGTTCTCTCAACCCCCTGCGCAGCAGCCAGCCTGTTACGCTCCACCGCATCCCCAGTCCTTCAAGCCTGGGGCAATACCAGCGGACACTTCCGCTCCCCCTCTCGATACAAAGAAGATGGAAGATGATTTGAGGAGAATTTTGAAACTCGATGCTAATCCCAGCTTTCCGTCGAACGGTATTCAGAGCTCGTTCGCTTGACGTTGACGTTTGTCGGGCTTCTCCGTTAAATGTTGGATTTGGCGCACGGGTTTAAGACGATATAACTGCACGATACACCCGGGAGAGAACTTTCTTTGTTTTCATGATTGATCGATTGAACACATGATGAACGATATTGATTCCGGCGGGGACTGTAGCGCGTCTTTGCGCCCTGCGTTCTATTTGATTTCTCACTATTGCTTGTTTTTGTTCCCTTCTTTTCTCAATCTTCTTTCTTGTTTTCTGTGTCTCTTTCCTATGCCTAAGTTTCACTGATGTTTTTTCTCGCTATGGGATCTAATGGAGTTATCTCTGCAAATCTTTTTTTGGCATCAGCTATTGCTCTCTTGAATGGCGGGGTTTATGGGTCCTTCGTGGGGCGTCTATATACCCTCTATTGCATCGAACCCGGAGTCCGGTTGCCTTTGAGAGTTTTCTAGGTGCCTTGTTTGGGACAGTCCACCTCTGCCTTGAATTTCATGAATTCGTTTGCCCCTTGGTCTCTCTGACGTGTGCATAACGTGTGCAGCTGGCGCCATGAAGCCTCACAGTCTCAACTTTGCTCGCTTGCCCTTCCAATTTACAACATCTTCGCTTTACCTCTGTCATTTCCGGTTAGACTGGCTGTGAGAAGCTAGTCGCATTTGCTTCGAGGTCGAGTCTACAATAGTGGATTTGTGGTGTCACAAGTCCGTTATTTGACTAGCCTGATTTACCTCATATTCTGTTTTGTGTGTTGGCTATTTAAGCTTGATGGCTTCGAGTCACTCTTACGCCATGTCGATCACTATACGCAGTTTTCGCAAAGAAATTCAGTCTTCGTCTTGGAGATGCATGCTCAGTCATGCACATCCTTCTCAGCACCCGCTCTGGTACCGTTGGCCTGTGATTCTGGTGGCCATCATTTGTAGAGTAGAGTTGCCGCTAATACAGCGCTACAAAGTAGGTGCAGGAGTAGTTTAGGGAAGAGGGGATCCATGGTCAAGTCAATGTGGGTATATTGTCTACAATGCCCGCTACGTACTCTTAAAGGAGTTCTGTTTCTTTAGTACCTTAACGAACTTGTCTAGCTAGACGCTCGGTGTAATCCGTTTGTAACAGTAATACCGAGTAAATACATCATAAAAATTACCTTAAGGTACCTACATATACCGTGAGGTTGGCCGAGTCCAGAACCTGTATGGAAGCCCCCGTAGAAGGTCCCTACCTACCTTAGGTACCGTGGGTACCTAGCCTTCATACCTAAGGTAGAGTGCCATTCGTTCCCCGCCCCGGTGGTTACCTAATAATAGATGCCACTGGTTAGTTTCATGGGTCCACTGGTTTGGCATTGTATTCGCTGCCTTGTGAAGATGACAGGTTAGATTCTGTCTTGAGAGACAGATCTTACGACTCCAACGCATGGCGAATACTTAAACATATCCTGGTAGGAAATGTTTGAAATTCACCTAAGGGACAATCAAGTGTCTGAGTCAGCCGCCCGGGGAACCAGGGATTATAAAGAGGCGAATATGGAGTGATGAGCATCTATCTACTCCATTTAAAATTGCCTGTCGATGATTATTTCGCTAAAACGCCACCGGTTAAGAAACAGTTCTCTGTAACTTTGGTTAGACTTACAATGGAACAAGAGATCCAGGTCTTGACTTTTAAGGCAGTTCACGTCCGATTTCCTACGCCATTTCCAGCCGGCCTAGTTCACCACAAGATCTCGGTATCTATCGCCGCAATTGTGAGTGTTGAGTGTACTAACTGTTCTATTAGCGGAAGGCGTTGGGGGTAGGAGAATGCAGGTCCATCCAGAATGGTGTCGGTCGATTGTTTTCAGCTGTTTGTTGCCAGTGGCATATGGATTATCTAGATTGTGTCTGTCAGTCCTCTACATAGTGCGTATCAAACCAACCTTTGATTCTCTATGAACCTATCATCTACTCTGTATACTAGTAGTTAACTATTAGCTATGGATGGGTCGGTCAACTCTACCTAAAAGGAAATGAGAGTTTCCACAGTCCCAGGGGCTCAAGGCGAATGAATGATCGAAGCATGGATAACCGGCTCGTCCAAATATCCGCAGTCCAAACACGCACACATGAACGCGCTAAAGCTAGCCTCCGTAGAGGACATTGAAGAGGAGCAAAGTAGACATTCGAGATACGAAGTGTTGAAAACGGCGGAAGGGAAAGTGAAGGATACGTACTCACCGCGGTGGTCCTCCGTACAACCATAGTTACAGAGACATTGGTAGACTCCCTGAATATTGCCTGTCTCCTAGCGATAATAATTTATCTACATATCTCTTGTTCAGATCGTTAAAATAGCTACCTCTGTTATTGGTCTTTGAAAATAACAGTTGGCGCATGGGCTCGTCTCCTTCTGGGTGAAGGATTCCTACCGCTTTCTGCATTCTGGCTTGTCTTCAATTGTCCAAGTGCCATAAAGGTCGATCAACTACTAATAATCATCGGCATCACCTCTTTTCGTCTGGAATCCATATACTTCCATCAGGTTTCTCGTTGTTGATATTTCCTTCTCTATATCATCCACGCAGCCATACCACTCCATACTTGCCGTCCTATCTCTCCTTATTCCATCAGGAAACTTAAAAGGATCAAGCGCTTTCTACCGCATCCCCTCCGCTTCCCCTTGCTCGAGGGGGAAAAAGTCTTGGTCGTTTCGCCCTTTCTTCTCTATCTTCTCCGTCCCAAATCACCTTTCTCCTATCTGACCTCCAGCGTCAGTAATCAAATGACCCACATTCGGTACACTTGAGTATCCCAAACTTTCTAGATTCAGTTCGCCCTCGGCTTGGTGTTAGTGCTGTGGAGGTTCCCAACATGTCGAACGCGTAAGTTCTACTTCGCACTTGTCTGAAATTCCCCTGAGGAATCAAGAAAAGAAGATAGCCCTTCTTAATCTACATAATACATCCGAACTCAAAGATATTGAGCGAATTGTCTGATTTTATTCGAGCAGCTTCGGTTCAGCATGGCGCTCCTTTTGGCATACGATGACCTCCTATGATCGACATGCGTCCCACGACTCCCCATATCGGACCGGAAGACATGTACCTTTGAGTCAAAGCCGCCATGAGCCCCTCACATCTATTGCGACGAGCGCCATTGAGTCTCGACCGGATCTGACTGATACATTCGAGGATGACCAACCGAAAGGGTCTACAAGTTCCAACTCTAACGGGTGGACGGGTTCCCCTACCGGAGTTGGTTCTCCTAACCGTCCCTATTCCCCAGGACTGAGGTCGCTTTCTTCCCAGAAGCGGCGATCAACTGAACGTGGCGCAGATGGTGCCCCGGAGATTCAGATGCAAAGCTTCCATGACGGAGCTCCGCCTCCGCCCCCGGTGGTCCATTCATGGCGGAAAATTGAGCGATGGCTGGAAAATAATTACGAAGAGCTATACGATAATCTTTGCGAGGGGTGCACTCAAAACGATATAAATGAGTTGGAGCATGAATTGGATTGCAGCCTGCCCTTGGAGGTGCGAGAGTCCCTCATGATCCACGACGGTCAAGAGCGCCCTGGCCTCCCCACAGGCGTTATCTTCGGATGTATGCTTCTAGACTGCGAGGAAATCGTTCAGGAATGGAAGAACTGGAGGACCGTTAATGAAGAGTTTCTGAGCAACTCCACCATGATGAATCCTCCCCCGAAAGCCACAGCAAGCTCATCCTCTGCGGCACCTCCTTCGCAAGGCCCGAATCCTCTCTGGAGACAAGAACTTCTGGACCGCCAGGACTCACAACCTCCAGGCGCTGTACAGAAGGCATACGCACACCCTGCCTGGATCCCTCTTGCTCGTGATTGGGGTGGAAACAATATTGCGATTGACTTGGCCCCTGGCCCCGCCGGGAAATGGGGTCAGGTCATCATTTTCGGTCGTGATTACGACTGCAAATACGTTGTCGCTCGCTCTTGGGCTGCTTTCCTTGCTGTGGTCGCTGATGATATCTGCAGTGGTAGGGTCAACGTAGATGAGGAGACGAACGAACTTAAATTGTTGGAATTCAAGGGTCAGAATGTTGAGCCGCCCTATTTGGAGATTCTGCGTTGGAGGACAGACCAGAAATATGGCAGAAGAGCCCCTCGGCGCAAGGCGCCAAATGGACTGGGACTCAACACGAACAGCCGACCCGGGAAAGAATCCCCGTATGGAAGCCCAACACCTAGTGAAGAACGAGGCCGGTCTCCTCACCGATTTCCCAACCGCGGTTCTACTCAGAGCCCTAAGACGCAGTTCGGCGTTTCGAGTCCTCTAGCTCGTGTCACAGAAGAAGCGACGAGTCCTGTGAACACAAGCGCTGAAGTTGAGATGCCCGAGGATGCTTCCAAAGAAAATAGAAAGGAGCCTGAAACCGATGATCTGATGGAGGTGGTTACACCCCAAATCTCTGGGAAGGAAAATCAGGACCTCACAGATAAGTATGACGAGCAGAAGTCACCCAAACCAGAAAAGGTGCAGAGACGTGAGTCTAACCAAGGGACAACTGCGGTCTCGGAAGCTGAGGTCTTGGGGGAAATGAAGAACATAGCCATCTAGGCCTGCTTTCCTGAGCTCTTTGCTTCTGTTTCTTGCGAGCACCCTTGTGCCAACGCTACGCGGCCGGTTTCTATTCCCTTTCTCTCGTTGACTTTACCCGTTGAAGAACAATAGCTTCCTCTAGCGGTAGGCGGATGTGGTGTGACTGGTTTGAACCGCTTGTATAAATTTTCCTTGTTATTTCTGTTATTCATACGGCATTTCCATGCTTCCATGGAGCATTCGATTTCTTTTTTCCGAAGACGGTCCTGTTTCTCATTCGCCTTGAGCCACATTGCCTGTAACTTTACTCAATGATCATGCAGTTTAGGTTCAATATTAGCCGATTGACCTGCCGCTTGTCTCTCATGATTGAAGGGTCCTCCTACTCGTTTTCCTATGTGGCGATTCTCTTCAAGCGGCTAGTAAAAGAAAGAAGTTTCATATGCTTTTGAATGGCCTTTCCGGCGTTGCTGTCTCCCATTATGTGTTTGACATGGCAAAACCTAACTTCTCATTACGAGAGGACGGGGAAGACACCATTCTTCCATTTCCCCCCTAAGTCTCACTGTACAAGGCACCCAAACATGCTTATGAGTGGCAGTAATTAGCCTAATTGCATATGCCTTGGACACTTGAGATGTCTATAATCATTTGCACACCAGATTGTGATTTGCAAGCCAGAGCTATGGCTGTTCTCCTCAGGTGAGACAGACCAACTTGGTCATGCTGTTGTGGAAAAGAGCTTAACGGTACATACTGCCATCTCAGTCCCAGTCGTCGTCATCGTCATCATCGCCTCCATGATGTCGTCCATTTCCGCTCCGAATAGTCCGTCGCCCAGTACCTGGCCGTCTCCTGCTGGAGCCTTCGTCGCCACTGCCACCCTCAGATATATCAGAATCATCCTCACTGTTTTTGAACTTCGTCTGGGCGAGGATCCCTTTCCAAAGCAGCCGCTTTTCCAGAGTCGCGATATTAAAGCTGTCAGCCCCGTCCCGCCCCCCTTCTCCAAGGCCTTCGAATCCGACCACACGCTCGACACCAATCCCGTCCTTGAACCCAATTATACAAGGAAGGACTCGTATGCTCAGCTTGTCCACCACGAAGGGGGTATTGCGCACGTCGACGCGCGCGAAGCGCACCTCATGGTGTCGCGTTGCCAACGCCCGGATATGCTCATCCATGACCCCGCATCGGGCGAAATCTGGATGGGCAAAATGGATGACACAACGATGGGTCTGTGTTGTGAAGTCTAGCACGGCTTGGTCGTCTTTCAAAGTAGGGTAGAGGCCTTCTTCAACGAGGGTGGTTGCTGGATCGCGGAAAGAGGATCGATTGTTTTTGGCCGCAGAAAATTCGGCATTGAGTTGGTCAATGCGATGCGCACGATAGGCCGAGTCATCCTCGTTCTCGAGCGCTTCGAACAGGGAATCGTCGTCATTGTCGTCGTCTAGATCTCGAGCGGGGTGGTGCTTCTGCTCTGAATCTTGATTCATGGCGCTGACAGGTCTGTTCTCTAGACCTATTAGTCGAATTAGGTTCTAGAAGAACGCTCAGGAGGCAGATGAATTCATGGTTCGAAGTGTCTTGAGAACTCAAAAGGGGTTGGTTGATAAAAGCAAACGATTGTCATTGTAAAGTTAAGGGCACAGTGGAGATACAACCCATAACGATCAATACGGAGGTTGAGTCCTACTGCTCAGATATGAGAAAAGTCTCAACATAAAATTTCCCCTTAATCCTATCATCAAAAGTAGCCTCGCCCATCAGTGGTGGAATGTGCACCTTGTCAGTAATCTCGAATGTGCTCCAGTATTTTCTATCCATTGCTTGGGTGCTTGTGTATCAATTATATTAACGTACCTTATGGAATATACTGTAATTTGTGATGTATGTAATTATCAGGTACATTACCTGTACACGTTTTCAACGTACCTTCTCCTGGATGCCGCTTCCGGGACGGCGGCCTGGATCATGAGGCAGAAAATTCTCTTCATTATTATTCATAATTAAAAAATAGCAACAGGAACACCTCTGTAATGAAAATAATAACATTTGATTGATTATATTTCTTCCATACACCATTCTCATCTTATCAGGACTTCTGCTTATTTCCCACCAACCCCCCTTCCCTTACATACCTCATTCAAATAGGAGGAACATAAGGAAGTGGACAAGGAAGCAAGGCTCTTCCCTATATAATATATTGTGTTATCATTCATTGCTTCTCACACTCGTTTTTGCGTTCATCTTACCTTTCTCCTTCACGAATCCGACTCATCAGCAATTTGTTTTGTGCCACTGAAGCATTCTCCCCTTCGTTCCTCGATTTCGTCCGGATATTTCCTTGTTGTTTCCTCGGTCTTCGAATCCGGTTCTCAGTCTCCCACCATGGCGGACGACAAGAAAACGAATGAGTATACCATCGAGATGGATAAGTTAGATCACGGCAATAAGAATTTCGAGGCGCCCGCCCCTGCTGTTCAGCCCAGAGGTCCTCCAGCTGCGCAGCTTACCAATAATCCCATCCTGCCTGTGCTGGCTTATTGCGGTTCGTCTATTTTGATGACTGTCATGAACAAATATGTCCTTTCCGGCACGGATTTCAATCTCAATTTCTTCCTCCTTTGCGTGCAGGTAAGTTGGTCAGATTTGCCGGGGCGTAGAAGTCACCAAGCCTGAGCTGACAACGTCGTTTCACTCCAGTCAATTGTCTGTATTGTGGCGATTCAAACATGCAAGGCTAGCAAACTGATTACATATCGCGACTTCAATTCGGATGAGGCCAAGAAGTGTAAGCATCCCATTCCGTCGTTGGGTATCTTCAAGGAAAGCATTCTGACAGGCCTTCTTTGTGGCCAGGGTTTCCGATCACTCTGCTTCTGATTGGCATGATCTACACCGGCTCCAAGGCACTGCAATATCTATCAATCCCTGTGTACACCATCTTTAAGAATCTGACCATCATCCTAATCGCCTACGGAGAGGTGCTTTGGTTTGGCGGTTCGGTGACAGGCATGACTCTCTTTTCGTTTGGACTCATGGTCCTCAGTTCCATCATCGCTGCGTGGGCCGATATCAAGCATGCAGTTGAAAGTAGTGGAGACGCTACTGCTAAGGTGTCGACTCTCAATGCTGGTTATATTTGGATGTTGATCAACTGTCTCTGCACTTCGTCCTACGTCCTGGGAATGCGCAAGCGAATCAAGTTGACTAACTTCAAGGACTTTGACAGTATGTCCCTTCTTGTTTCTATATCTCTGCTACGAAATCTTGGAGCTCGCGTCTAACCTTATGCCTCATTTAGCCATGTTCTACAACAATCTTCTGTCAATCCCTGTGCTTCTGGTTCTCACCTTCTTGATGGAGGACTGGTCGTCGGCAAACATCGCGCGCAATTTTCCCCCGGCCGATCGCAATGGCATCTTATTCGCCATGATTCTCTCCGGTCTCTCGTCCGTGTTCATCTCCTACACCTCCGCTTGGTGTGTTCGCGTGACTTCGTCGACAACCTATTCCATGGTCGGCGCTCTGAACAAGCTGCCCATCGCACTCTCCGGCTTGATCTTCTTCGATGCTCCCGTCACTTTCCCCAGCGTTTCTGCCATTGTTGTCGGCTTCATTAGTGGAATTGTTTACGCCGTTGCCAAGATCAAGCAAAGTGCCAAGCCAAAGACTGGTGTGCTGCCAATGTCGAACCCCCCCGTCAGTGCTAGCAGCCAGAGCATGAGAGACTCTCTGCGCTCCTGAATCACTTCACCCTGATGTGAAGGTTTAGCGAGACGTTGATGTATGCCTTACTATGAACGACGGACGCCCTTGTTATCAAATGGAATCAGCTCCCCGAAACAAACGTGGACTCGCCCCTAACATGAACGTGATATGTACCTATACTCCCTTTCAGACGTAGTTGTCCGCATTTCGGTCAATTCCGTTGTTGCTTTTGGCCTTTGTGGTCGATAAAGCTTCCTAGGAACCTCGACCTACCCTCATCGTATTCGGTCTGACGGGAAGGTTGCCTCCTTTCTGCTAAGATTATTGTTTCATCCCAAAATTTTGGTCGCGGCTTTCATTTCACCCTCCCCCGTCTTGATTGATACTACCTGCTCATATGCATGCCAATTTACGCGACGTTGAGACTGCAGACAGGTCAGATGTTGAAGACAGTGGAATTGTCTTTTTTTTTTTTGACAGTGTGATGTATATAACAACCTTGTACTTCTTTTTAATATGGTTATAGAGCGGGTTGGGTGACATGGTCCGTTCTTTGTCAAAATTGCTGAGGATTCAAAAAATACAGAATAGAAATCAAATCAGGAAATAACAAAAAGTAATCTATGAAATGAGCAGGCCAGTTATCTCTGTTTCCTACCTGAGATTTAATTCAAGAAATCCATTAATCTCGGGAAATGAATTGGCCCGCGCGCAGGTTTGGAACTACTATTTTTTATTTTTTCTTCTTCGGATCTGAGTCCTACCTTAATGGGGGAGTAGTCGCTAAACGGCCCAGTTATCCAGGCAGTTCAAAGAACCGGCTCCGTCCTCAATTCTATCTTCGTTTAGATCCGTCCTGAAGACGACAAGACCTGAACGACACAAGTTTATATCTTAGAGACATGCCCAGATCGAAAAGAGTCCGGGCTAACGGGCCCCAGCGCGGTGATGGGCCTGGCTTCAGAGGAGCGCGGAAAATGCACGCGTTTTCGAGATTATCTACATCTGCGGGGCCATCTTCGACATCTAAGACCCAGAAGAGTGGCATTGGCAACAATGGTACAGCGGAGAAGAACAAAAAGAATCCGGCCCAACATCGACGGCCTATTGTCCCATTCGGACGGAGAGACCGTATCCTACTTGTGGGTGAGGGTGAGCGCTTCCTCTTTTTATATTTCCCTACTGCTTTTCAAGATTTAAGTTTCCTTTTGATGATTTTCCTTCTCAAATACTTGAAGCGTCCAGAGCCCTTAAGTCAATGTTGTTCTCCCTATTTGCATTCGTCTCATGTGCTTGGCCGACAGAGTCAGCGAGCGGCGATGTTCCCGCATGTGTTAATCTGCGAGGGCACTCGTCGTGTTGGCTTTGTTGAGTTTATAGTATACTAGCGATCAGTATTGACATTGACCTGACCTGAAGCTATTCTGTGCCTTTCCTTCCGTGTACTCATGCTGGCTCGGCTGAGCCCTGGTGTCTTGCGGTTCAAGTACCAGAGTTCCTGAATTGCAAATAGTCTGATGATATGTTTTCTAGGGGACTTCTCATTTGCTCGCTCTCTAGCAGTGCAGCACCGTTGCAGGAATATCCTGGCCACATGCTACGACTCAGAAGAGATGCTATACAGCAAATATCCACAAGCTAAACAGCATGTCCAGGATCTTCTTAGCTCGTTCTCTAATAAGAAAAAACAGAGTGATCCTGATGGATCTGAGACGGAGAAGGAAAGCACTCGGGGAAAAAAGGAAGCCGGAGAGCAGTCTGATAAGAAACAAGACTGCAAGCGTCGGGCTCCGAACTTACTCTTCGCAGTTGATGCGCGAAAACTCGGATCTCCCGCCGGAGGTGGGAAGGATGTCCGCACAGGCTTTGCACGCCGCGAGCGCAAACGTCCTGCTT
Source organism: Aspergillus lentulus (assembly GCF_010724455.1). The sequence continues at coordinate 70,879 of NW_022983930.1, read as the reverse complement.
GGCAGGAAAATAGGCAGAAGATGGAGCCAGCGCCGACTACAGGTGGTCCTTGGGATATCATATGTTTCAACTTCCCACACGTCGGTGGCCTATCAACGGACGTGAATCGACAGGTTCGCTCAAACCAGGAATTACTTGTCGCCTTTTTCAAGGCCTGCGTGCCACTGTTGTCGGCCCGTCCGCAAGTCTTGAACGGCGATGATGATGATGAAGACGACGAAGAGGATGACAGTCGGAGCTCAAGTGAAGACAGTGAATCAGACTCGGGCGAGCAGGATGATCAGGATATCCTCGCCCATGGACGGCGAAGTAGATACAGGACCGAGCCAGGACAGATTTTAGTGACCATGTTTGAAGGCGAGCCTTACACCCTATGGAATATCAAGGATCTTGCACGGCACGCCGGTTTGCGGGTGGTCACGAGTTTTAGATTTCCGTGGAGCTCTTACCACGGATACTCCCACGCTCGAACCCTCGGCGAGATCGAAGGAAAGCATGGGGGAAGAGGGGGCTGGAGGGGAGAAGACCGCGAGGCAAGAATGTATGTCTTTGAGGTCAGGCAAGAAGATCAAGTTGCACCGCCGAAGAATCCGCAGGCTACTAGACTGGACACTAAGGGAAAGAATAAGAAAAGGTCAAGGGACTCGTCCGATAGTGAAGATAGCGACTAAGCTGTTAAGAATTTTGTTCTCGTACTTAGCCTCTCCAGTGCCTTCTGAGAAATAATACACAAATCAGGAGAGAATATGAAAACATGCAACAGCCTCGTTATTCTGATACCTCCACAACTACATGATGTAAACTTTTTTCATCTCACTCTCGTCGAAGATCTCGCCGGTGGTAGGATCCTTCACCTTGCCTGTTTCGACACAGCCAAGTTTCTTGCTCATGTCTAGCAACCGCTGCTGACCGTAAATCCTACCATTTGGCAAGACAATCGGGTCACTTTCAACATAGCTCTTAGCATGATGGGCGTACGGCATATTACGCGCAAGTTCATTCAGCTCAGTCGAGCATATGGGGCATACGGACGTCGCGGTAGATAAAGAGTTGGAGCTCGAGGATGTATATGCGGAATGGCAAGATGGAGTCTTGAGGGCCGATAAGCCAGCAGACAATGCAATATGTAATAACGGGCTTGAAGGCAACGATAGAAGTTCATGATGGGTCCGGATGAAGAGGTCAGACAGATGATTCCACCGGTCGAATGAGTACATTGACTGAAAATTGGTTAGCTGGATTTTTCAGGCACAACGGGCGGATTTGAAGACAAAGTTTAGACGGATGTACCTTGTACGGTTCAGCCTTAGTTTCCTGAGGGAAGGCGAGTAGTCCTGCTGCTCGATGGATTTCTTTTGATTGCGTTTCGGTATACGGAGCAAGATATCGTTTGGCATGTGCCATAGCGTCCATGAGCTTCCCTCTATCACCTGTCCTGAGCATTTCGATGTACTGCTGCAGGCGTAATTCAAACTCCAGATTGAACTGTGTCTGGCTTGTTAGTGAATGAGACTGGATTCAAGACACGGCTATGTTCATGTGTACTCCACATACCTGGCTCTTCTTCAACGCCGCTTTGTTCTCGTTACACCACTGCAAAGCGTCCTTTGTTTCCCCACGGCGCAAGCTCTGAGCAATCCTTTGGCACTGTACGAAGACATCCAGATCAACTAGGTCTTCGATGCCCTTGTCCTGGGCCAACTGCTGAGCACTCTCAGTGTACCCGGAACGCAGCATGTGATCAACCACCAGTCTATCCAGCCTGATCCTGGACCACTGGTCATATTTGACATCTGCCAAGCTGGGAATTTGGTGCAGATGCTCCAGATGCTGTATACGTTTTCGTGACTGGTTTTGGATTTTCTTCTCCTCCTGCTGGATACTTTCCATTTTCCGTTTCAGGTTTTGCATGCGAGCCAACATAGAGTCGAGAACCGCGAGAGTTTGATCCGGTGTCTGACCATTTGACAGGGAGGCATTGGCGGCCTCTTTGAGCGCGGGAATGACATATTCCCGTTCCCTCTCGACAAGTCGTTGAACAGACTTGAAGTTTCTCCGTGCAAGCTCGTGAGGTAATCGTAGAAGAGGCTGGTCCTACACGACCACAAGATGCCAACATCAGCTACAGCGTATGGACATGGGCAGTGGTGGGAATTACCAGGAGCAGATGATTCTCCGCATTGAGCTTCGTTGACGTGAGCTCTGCAGCCATGACGATTTCCGGATCGTCTGCGCGTGGTCGTATTCGATACTTCTTTACGTTAAGCCTGGAAGGAGGGAGATCGCGGGGGTTTGGATAATAAGCCTATGATTAGAGTGAGATAACAAAGAGAGAGAAAGCCGTTGCGACGCAGCACAAGTTGGCATCCATGTAGCAGGTGGGACAGGCGGCGGGGAAATAATCGGCTTGGCGGACTTGGTGCGGAGAACATCGGCGAAAAGATCACGAGTCACGGCACTGAAAGGCCCTTCCAACATAAACGCAAAGTACTTTTATCGAACGCCAGTAAGAGGAGATAAGTAATACATAATTTTTATATAGATAGCTGTACACTGGTAATCCAGGACGATACCTGAATCATAGACGCTACCTGGATACCCACGTTGGTGGAATCATATTACAATGAGATGCGATGAAGGCTCTTTCTGTGATTGCTGACTCGAGAGCAGTCGTTGTAAATGATACAAGAAAGACTAACATTGGTTCCCTTTTCAACCCAAGACTCCGATAAACAGAAAACAAAATAAGATACAGACAGCGTGCCCGTATGACAGTTCGAGAAGCAAATACACAGCAGCAACAAAGTCTTCCAACCATGGAAGCCCGGTATCCGAGCGAGCAATAAGGTCCCAGTATATGTCTAGTCGCTGTCATCACTGTCCTCCTTCTCCTGCTTGGACTTTCTCCGTTCTTTCTTTTCCTTCTTCTCCTTCTTCTTGCGCTTACGCTCTGCACGTTCCTCTGGTGTTTCGCCCTCATGCCTCTTGCGTTTCTTCTCTTCCTTGGTTTCATCGACATCCATCTTGGACTGGGGTGAAGATGGCGCCTCGTCCTGTTCCGTAGTTGGGGCAGCAGCCACGTCTTCTTTAGCTGTCAATTCAGGTGCAGCCTGAGCGGAAGCTTCATCGGGGGCGCTGTAATCCTTGTACTCGGTCTTCCATTTGGCGGGGGTGTCCTCATTTGCTCGGCCATATTTCTTGAGCGCTGGTCAGCGAACAAAAACCACGAAAACCTATGTTGGAAGGCGAAACCCAGCAACTTACATCCAGTTTTCCAGCTGACTTGAGCTTTTTCTTCTCCAGAGCTACAGGGCCCAGACCCCATCTGCGAGGGTAAAGATCACGTTCCATGATGCAACGTTTGACCTTAGCTACGACACCATGATCGCAGGTGGAAAGTTCAACAGTAGACATTTGAGCGATACCAATGGCGATGGCTTCACCCTTTGTGGTCATGAGAACAACTTCTTCGTTGACATCAATGCCAGCCTCTGGACATCGGTCAGCAACCAGGTAGAAATCGACATCACCAAGAGTAAACCGAACTTACCAAAGCGCAGGAGACCAGGAATCATGAGCTTTGCGCCATAGCACACAGCGTTGACGGCGCTGTCTTTAACGACAATACGCTTGTAGGTTGTGAGAAGAGACTCGAGAGGTCGGATGACCCTGCGCAGGTAAGACTCGTCCCGCTGGTTATCGTACATCCACTGCGCATCCAGGACGTCATGAAGAGTCACGAGGCCATTGTTCTCGTCCATAGCTCCACTTCGTACACGCCGAAGTTCCTGCATGTGAGCACCGACACCAAGCAAGAGACCCAAGTGAACGCAAAGGGTTCGAATATAAGTTCCCGCCTCGCAGCTGACCCAGAACACGCCAAGGTGTCTATCATTGTCGAACTCGTAGAGTTTGCTTTCGTGGATCGTTCTGATACGAAGCTGACGCTTGACAGCAGAGATCAGAGGAGGCCGCTGGAAGAGAGCGCCAGTCAAGGTCTCAAGAGCTCTCTTGAACTGAGCCTCACCACCGGGAATCTTGTCATGGAGACGAATGACGCAGACGTACTCTTTTCCGGCACCTTGTTGGGACTTGACCAAGCGGGTCGCACGGTCAATACAGACGATCAAGCAACCGGTGACCTTCGGGTCAAGAGTTCCACTGTGACCAGTTTTCTCCGCCCTGCAAAACACGCCATGGTTTTAGCATCTGGTTCCGAATATCAGCGCAGAAAGATTACAATTTACCTCAAGATCCTCTTCATCCAAGCGACAACCTCGTGACTAGATGGATTGGAAGGCTTGTCGAGGTTGATCACACCTGAACTGATGTAGGACTTCAGGTCACGCTTGAGAGGCGAGCAACCAGCGGGAATTGGTGTGAAATGACCGGTTCTCACCATGACTGGGATAAAATCAGTTCAAGCTACTTTACACAAGAATAACCCCGTCATCCCGCAGAGCGAAGGACCATGAATGTGATCAAGTATTCACGTACGCTTGTCATAATTCTTTAGTAGCAAAGGCCACTCTTCTGTGGAGATGTTGGAGGCACCAGCCTCAGGCTTGATGGTGTAGTCCATCTCTTCCTTAGCCACTGAGACTGCCATGTTGAAAGTTGGCTTCAAGAGTTCAATATCACTGGTGAGGGCGCGTTTTGGTGAGAAGCGCAAGAAAAATTGCACCGGCTTCACCAAGGTTTTGCTCTGGCGCTAGTGAGAAAAGAAACTTTTGGGAAATTTTGAAGTGCGGCAAATGGCCTAACTACCAAAGAGGTTAGCGTCGGGAAGCTCAGAATCAGGCCGATAGTCCCGTGATTTTCAGTGAAAGTAATCCACATCATCATATTTCATTGTCTTTCTCGGACACCGGTGCCCAAGTCTCTGCGCTGCGGTGCGCTGCATAGATAGCTAACATGGTCCAGGTCTACTCTCGCTTATACAAGAGACTGCCGGGTTCCTGCGTCTACATTATATAATGTTTTGTGTTTTGAACATTCATGATGTACTGGATTATGAATGAAATGACGCTTCTTGATTTCAAGAATAAAGCGGAGGTGACACTTGTTAAAATAAGGAAGCTGCCAGGCATAGTACTATGCAGTATCGACTACATCAGCAAAGACAAAGATAGGAAGTAAACAGTAGAGCCTCGGACTCTAGGACCTGTTGTCAGACAAATTAGCTACCGCCAAGTCTCCGCCCCGGCCCTCTTCCACCCCATGAGCTCTGAAAGGATGAAGCCCAGCCACTTGATGAAGGGGGGTTTTGGCCCGCTGGCCGATAGGCAGTTCCATAGGCCCGATATTCCCCTCTAGGGGCGTATGCGGCGAAAAATCTCCTTACGAAAGCTGGCGTGGTGAGGTAGTTTCTTCCTCCACCGAAGGTCGGATAAAGACGTGTGAGGAAATCATACAAGTGGGCGGCTATGATTCCCATACCCTCGCTCAATGCAGCCGGCCAACCGGCCATGACCAGAGTGAGCACGAGCATCGCCCAGGGTAAGTATTCGATGGGTATCTGGATGATAATAAAGGTTGCTCTTTTCCCCCGATTGTCCTGTGCAAAGGTATAGACAAATGCTAGAATCAGAGCTGTCGCAAGTTAGCATGGGTGAGAACACGATCCGCCAGGTTAGGCTCACCCGAGGTGAAGATTACGCCACTTAAGAAGTAACCTGCGGTGACCTTCGATTTATCAGCATTGTGTACCTGATCAAGGCTACTTCCAAGGTAGAAATTCGAACAGGTTTCAGGAGAGAGTATAACAATTCATGATTGACATTACAGATAGAAGAGTATATGGAATGTAGGGCACCATAACCACCAACGTGATACTATTTAATCACGATGGCTATCTCAGTGGTCTTCCCACCATACCCACAACGCATACAGCCCTATAGGATCAATGAGAGAGGTGCTGTAAGTGATGCAGGGGTGATCTTCCTCGCTTCCAGGAACCGCTTCAGCTAGTTGAGGCTGGGCGGGCAGATAATGCGAGGTGACTATGCTAGGGTTCAAAGAGAAGGTTTGCAGAGACGAAACGTTGAGGAAGTGTGGTGATTTTGCTATAGGATGATGACCCATCCGATGCTTGTCCTCTAGACTTACCATGATAACAAAGGCTACGAATAAAACGTAGGTGAAGAAGTCACCAGGCGAACTGAATCGGGGTGAGTCTGTCTCAAGTGCGCTGCCATAGGTATACACTAATGGCAGGTTAGCGTGGCTAAGGACCGGTCCGACATGAAGTCGTACTGAAGTAAAGATCGAATATGAAGGAGAGACCCGATCCTGTCAAAAGGAAAGGTGAAAACAATCTCCATAACTGAGGCGGAAGCCTAAAAAGCAGCCTCGGAATGAAGACAACATAATAGCCGCTCAGCAGGCCACCATAAACCAGAGCTGATTGAGCAAATGTCAGAGCAGTAAGCGTTCTGTCATCGAACGTTAGACAGGATCCCTCAAAATAATGACTTGAAGGCGGCGTAGGTGTACCTCGTGACAGGAGGAGCAGACCAGAAACGATCCATGTTAGTGAGTGAAATTGTAAAATGGCTCCCACTGCCTGACTGCGTTGTTAGAAGAATCACAGTTTACATATCATAGAATAACGGCAGTTTTTGAAGAATGTCAACTTGAGGTCATTAAGAAGTTGTATCAAAAGGTGAGAGAAGGAGATTTTCTTCGGAGGAATAAAATGTGTGCAAGAACTAGCTCCTACCTGGATAAGTTTTTCCATTCCGGTAAACGAACAGACCCACTTTATTAGAACTCGGTTCTTTGAGAGCAAGTAAAAATTAGCTCCAACAGCAGTGGCCGTAGGGTCACGTGCAAATTCATGACTTGCTGTTACATCCTCTTACTAGGACCTCATGTACAGAGGAGGACTTCTTGTAGTACTTTTTCATCAGACAGAATATTAGCTTTTCTACCTTCTGTTTCTCTTTATGTAGGACAGGTACCCTAAATGTCGTGGTTATGCTTTCAGCAGGTTCTGTCAGATGGAATAAAGAGCTATGCGACGAGCAGTGCCCCTACTATGTATTCCCAAACTGTAGTTTGTCTCAAGGATACATGTGATTGAACTCACACTCAAGATGGCCTGGTAGGAAACGGATCCCAACCCTTCCTTCGTCTGTACTCTTGCCATGAACAAAGTTTGTCTTTCTCTATATTTCTCTTTCTAAGCACTACCGCACAAGCGACAAGGTCTGTATACAGACCCAATATTTCCAGGCTACTGACTTCGTGTCAAACGCTCATCGCAGACTGTGCTACTGACTGGGGGCGAGGACATTTGCTAAGTTTCAAGTTCTCGATCAGGTGAGAGAAGCTCTCATTTAGGAGCGGTCCTTTGGGCGCATGCACGGTAATTAGTTCCATTGTTGCACCGAAAGTTTGGGACAAGCTTCACTTTCATTGCCATCCGAGGTACAAGCACAATGTGATCATTGTTAGTTGTAAAGTCTATCACCGCGAACTTTTACACTCGTTTGTCGTCACAGTGCCTCTGACAGCCAGACCACCGTTGTGTCCTTCGATCCAAACATCCCAAGCCCCGCTTCCCTTGTCGAACCTGGGCTTACCGCAGATGGTTAAGTCCTCGTCAACGTATAAAGGACACAGATTTCTATATTCTATCTCACTGATTGCGCGGTTAGACTCCACTAAGTAGCTCTGCAAAACCGTGAGAAGCAATGTGAGAGTCAGTGGGCCGTGAACAAGGAGAGTTGGGTAACCTTCGACGTTCCGGGTATAAGATGTGTCAAGGTGAATGGAGTGCGCATTGAATGTGAGTGCTGAAAATCGAAATAATAAATCCTTGGTCGGTTTGATCTTAAGACGAAATTCGGCGTCTGAGGGAGCTTTAGTCAAAGAACTGACAGTCAGCACGTCCTCGAAAGCAAAACTTTGCTTGGTCTCAATTACCCTGAATTCTCCTGCGAACCTTCTCAAAGTCCCCTTTGTCTGTTTCGATTTGCTGTGTGGTCTTTTGGCGCATAAAAACTAGGCTTCTATTTTCAATAACCGATGACTCCCTCTCTTCATTTGCGTCGTCACTCCATAAACGTCCCCTGATACTCTCCTCTGCCTCGTCTTCCTTGACCGTGCCGATACGTCTCTCTATATCGACCAAAAGCTTTTCCTCCCCTTGGTGACCTTTGACTATTACGTCCCGAATTGTTTCAATGCAGACAGCCCGACTGCCATCAAGGAGAGGATTATGCATCAAGGGAAATCTAACCCTTCCACCAGCCCAAAGACGCCTGACAAATGGCGGTCCCGGGAAATGCAATGTATCAGTACCGTCAGGGAGTATTTGAGATAGAGTGACTTGAGGAGGAAAGTAGACTAAATGATGCCCTGGTTTCAGGAGGGGCGGCCGCTTGATTGAGGGGAGGGTCTCATGCTTGTACCCTGTTTGCTGCAAGTGTGGAATAATATCCACCAAAGTCAGGTTCAAGAGATGAGACGGTTGAGGATGAAGATAGTCATATATTAAGGGAAGTCGTCGTGCGATCAATTCCCGGCACAAGCTTCCAGAGAATGTAGAGTAAATTCGCATTTTGGTGCTTGTGTATAGCCGTCCCAATGGCAATGGAAGGTTGGCTGTAATTGCTCTCATCTAGTAATGCCAGATTCTTGTGAGCAGTCCAACAGCAAGCAAAGATGACTTGTGTTCTTGGATATCCTAGGCATTGGTGGCAGCGAACTTGCAGTTTCTGTTTGTTTTGTTTGTTCTAATGGGCTCGCAGCTACGAGTAACTCCAAGTCAGAATGCCGGAGCTCAAAAAAAAGTTCCCGCAGTGCGGGGGGGCAGCTGATTGAGAAATTTGGAAAACCCCTCCTTAACTGTTCCAGAGAGTCTAAGGAGGAGACCAGCTAGGTTCAGGGATTCATGGAGGCAATCAGAGTGACTTTTCTTGGCCCTGCGGCGTCTTTTTCCCATCAGGTCAGGAATGGTGAGCTCATCATAAACTTCGAACATCATTAATGTGAAGATACAGGCTGCCGTTGAGTGTTTTGGATTTTCTGCTGAGCTGTCACCCCGCCTATCGTTCGCGGATGCTTTCGCCGCAGTTCAGCAGGGCGAAGCAGACTATGCCATCATTCCTGTCGAGAATTCGACCAACGGATCAGTTGTCCAGAATCTTGATCTTTTAGCAGATCGATATGGGCTCTACGAAGATGTGAATGTATGCGGAGAGCATTATTTAACAGTTCACCACTGCCTGCTGGTTCGAAAGGGCCTGTCGCAACCGGATATAAGGTCAATAACAAAGCTCTATACGCACCCCCAAGCATGGGGTCAGTGTGAGAATTTTCTGGCGAAATTCCTAAAAGGCGTCGAAAGGCAGGACGTTTCTTCGACATCAAAAGCTGCTGAGATGGTCTCACTTGAGACACAAGAACACAGTGGTGCCATAGCTAGCCGATTTGCTGCTGATTACCACGGCCTAGATGTACTCTCAGAAAATATCGAGGACAAGGCCGACAATACAACGCGATTCCTCGTTCTGAGGAACACAAAGTCAGAACGTACAACCCGGCTTCCATTTGACGCTGTGAAGGCGCCCTCAGTCGCTTTAAAACCCCGCCTCACATCGTCTGCGGAAAAGACTCTAATCTCGTTCAGAATCCGTCAGGATTTTCCAGGGGCATTGGCAGACGCTCTGTTGATATTCAAGGAATTCGGTATGAATCTTACCAGCATCAACACGCGACCGAGTCAGAGGAGGGCTTGGCAATATGTATTTTTTGTCGAATGCCAACAATTCCCTACGGACCAGAATAGCCAGGGGGTTACTAAAATTCTGGATAAGATGCAGCAGGTTGCTGAGGGCTGCAGGCATCTTGGCACTTGGAAAGACCAGCTTTCAACTAGCAGCGTTTGATACGTGGTACATGCTATCTCATCTGACATCCCTGGAAAGCACAGATATGATTTTCTATATACGGAATGGCAACTTTCTTAGGAAGACGATTTCGTGTTTCATCGCGAACAGAGCCACTCTGGCAAATACCGAGGTGCATTGCTAGTTGCCGTTGGTCACATAGAGAACGCAGAAATAACGAGCGTAAATAGAAGGAATTTTGACCCAGTAAACTGTGCCAAAAAAGAACAATCTCAATCTAATCTCGCCAGCTTAGTTCTTAAGCTCGACCATGTTTTGTGAGCGGCTGAGTTCTGCACAACAGATCCACCATTCTTCAGCAAAGCACACTTCGGGCCGACCCAGGAAAATCTAGGTAGCCTCAGTGACCATGTTACGGAGCTTGGATGGCCCTGATGCGCGGCGACTTGTCAGAGTCGGTCCCGGACCAAATTGGATGTCGGAAATGGATTATAGACAAACCTCTGAGCAGCTTTATAGAATTTTGTCCAGACCACAGCGCGGTACGTGCCAAGGTAGCCATGGGTTCACCATGAAAGCCGCCTTCACGAACGACAGGGCGAGCCGTCAAAAGATCCGTGTTGGGAACTTCTGGCCGTTCATCCTCGCTCTCTGCGAGGCCGCTGAACCGTCAATCTGCACAGATGCCCTGCGTTAGCATGCAATGAGAAGATTTTTAGGGTTCAAGAAGTACCGTCGTAGAATTCATCTTCGTCATCAAGGTCGGCAAGCTGTTCAAAGTTGACCTTGTACCGCAAGAGTGCTCCAATCCCACCAAATCCCTTCACAAACTGGTTTCCTTCACTGGATTTATCTGAAACAAACTCCAGCGTAGCGCCAAAATCTTTGTAGTTCTCGGCAAGCCACTCGAGGAAAGAAGTCTGCTCAACGACTTCCATCTCAGTGCCAGTGTCTTTGTCGGTGAACAACGCTCGGTTCTCTTCTTGAGCTTTGGTGGTATTGACAATGACTTCGGAGCCAGTTGACGTCTTGAGAACATATCGAGTCACGTCGAGGTTCTCATAAACGATGAGAGTCTCCGCGGCACCGAGTTCCAAGGCCTTCAAAGTGTCATCAATACCATAGCAGACCTTTCCAGTATCTTGACTGATTTCCTGGAAATATTGGCCAATCAGCTTTTTCTCCTGGACAAACTTGACATTGCTCAAAGTCTCCGAAGAGAGTTCAATAGCTTGGTTGAACCCATTTTCTCCGCCGTAAGAGACATCCACGACTTTGATGACCTTGGCCTGCAGACGCTGATCGAACATATCTGACTGGTTGAGGTCATTCTTGAAATCAGCAGAACCTGCTAAAATCAGGCCCGCAACGTTCACTTTGTCATTTGTGATGAAGTTTTGGACAGCCAGTTCGGCAATCTTGCGCACATAGTTATGACGTTTTTCCTCACGCAGACGGGCGAAACGCAACGCGGACTGACCACCACGACCGTGTTTCTTGGGCAAGTCCACGCTTAGCTTCTGAATGACTTCTCGAGTATTGCCACTCAGTGTGCCGAAGAGGGCGCCGTTTCCATCCATGACAATGAAGCCAAACTTCTGATCTGACTCAAGGAGCTCACTCAAAGCTTCTGTATGAAACTTGTTGTCACAAAGATAAAGCGAGGTATTGATGGGTTTGAATGGCTCGAAGTCAATATTGATCTTTCGTTCTTTACCTTCTGACGTGATGATTTCACCACAGTAGACCACGAGGCCGTTTGGAGGAACCTTGTTGTACAGCTTAAGACGTTGCTGGGTAGAAGTGATAGCTGAAAGGACGGAAAGGCGGTTGACGCGAGATTTAATATTGGAAGCGGTACCCTACCAGTTCCGCCAGTGAGCAGTTAGACATAAATATGGACTCCACGGAACTGGACATACAAATTCTTCAGCTAACATCTTTGCCGCTCGCGAGATTTGATCTTTGGGGGCTGAGGAATCACGTTAGCGACGCATCTAGCAAAAGGGTGAATGCGAAGAGCCTCACGAATGATAAGAGAAATCATCGAAGTTCCATTTCCCCTGGCGGCCTCAAGCCGCTTGATAAGCTTCTTCACCTTCCATATTTCAATGTTCTTTTCAGCTTCGTTCGGCTGAGGCGCGCTCATCTTGGGCGACGCGACGGTAATTGGCGACCAGAGGCAGAATAGGGTTCACAACTTGACAGTCTGATGCTGGCAAAGATTATTATTAGCGCTAGAAGGCACAGAAGTCGGAGAAATTTGCCTCTTAATTTTTAAGGACGAATTCGTAATCAGATGGAACAAAGAAGAGAAGAGACTGAGAGGAGCAGTCGAGTCACATACCTTAAAGCTGGTCAATTTGCCGTCCAGGTCCAGCGGGGTGTTGGAGCAAATTTCATCAGGCACCGTGGGGTGGCAGGGGACAGACAATATTAAGGCGAATGAGTAATAATAATATGGGTCAGTCGTCGCCTGTTTTTCCTGGATGACATAAGCCTAATCTTGGAGGCACAGCGAGCGCCTTGTACCAATAACGTACTTTAAATGATATTATCCATCTTGTAGGTAGGGAGTACTTCATGCAAGCAATAATAGGGATGCACAAAGGCCATTGAGGATGCGTGGTTTGGGAACTGGATCTTCCTCAGGTAACTATCCTCGTGGTTCTGATAGTCATCTCTTTTGTTGCTCTTTGACTTGCATAATACCAGAGGTCAAGGTTCGCTTTGTTAAGGATTCTCCATGATTAATCCCTGTGATGCTCTGGTTTTTACCCTCATTTTCATGCTCTGCTGTCGTTTATAAATATTTAATCCCAGTCCATGTCCATTGTATCATCCGAATCTATGATGTTTAATTTTTAGTTCATGTTATGCGGTGGCTTCTTATCTGCCAGCATAGGTAAGGTACTTAACTGATATTAGACCCCACTTCACCTAACCTGCTCTACGGAGTAGATAGCTTTTATCTAAAACACTACAATGCATATTCGTCTAAAGTTGCTTTCTCCTCGTTATATATATGCTCTTGTCGGCACATTCGATACAGTCTTCAAGCACTCAATAATCCAGGATCTGCACATTTATTGTCAGGACGACCAAGACAACTGATACCTTGTTGACTTCCGTTCTATCTGTTCGTCTGTACAACTTCCTCGGCGATTCACCAACCAATATTTTGTGAGAGGAACTTGGCTGAAGGGATATAATAGAAAAGAGAAAGTAAAAAGGAGCGATGCAGGAGCAATCATTGTCGACCGCTGAGAATCACGGAGACTTGTCCGGCAATGACCAGCAGTCATATGAAGGGAGGATTTTTGATTCCGATGCCTACAGCCAAGCCAGCTCAACGAGCTACGATGGCCGTCCGATTAATGACTACGATTTGCAGAGACAAAGGTGAAACATATCATGATCGGGTTCGCTCATAGAACTTTCTCCAATTAACGTCTTTGTCTAGATCGTCTTCGTTCTCTGCGCGCTTCAGATTTGCGGGCGGCCCCAACAGCATTGATCATTTTGCTCGCTCATGGCAACGAGCCGCTTGTTTCCCCGAAGTCCTCCCTCGACGTTCCTCGTTCGCGGCGGCTAGTGCGGATGAAGAATGGACTTCGGGGTGGAATGAGGATCTTGCATCGAGAAGCTCTTTATCAGCCAGGCAGGAGGCTGATTATACACGGCCATTGCTGCATGGTGACGAGGAAGGGGACGGGAGTAATACTGGTCACTCAAAAAAGGGGTTTCCAAGTACCGCCATCCTTAGCTCATCATTGGATAGAAGCCTGGGGACATCTTACGGTACGATCTCATCTAAGATCAGTGAGACGACTCGGAGAAACGCAATACAATTTCATAGGGAGCAAGTGGCACATCGCAACGCAGCTGTAGTTCCCGATGGTGAGCCTCTCCTTGTCAAACAGATTCAGCACGATGATGGAACGCGAGAGAGTGTCATTGTAGGCCAATCTACTGTGCCGCAGACTGTTTTCAATTCGGTCAATGTCTTGATTGGAGTCGGCCTGTTGTCGTTGCCTCTGGCAATGAAATACGCTGGGTGGCTCCTGGGATTATCGTTCCTCCTCTTCGCTGCCGTGACCACTTCGTACACTGCCAAGATCCTGGCTAAATGCTTAGACGTTGACCGAAGCCTTGTGACATATGCAGATGTAGCCTACATCAGCTTTGGGCATCATGCACGGATTGTTACGAGTCTCTTGTTCTGTTTGGAGCTGATAGGGGCTTGCGTCGCCCTAGTTGTGCTTTTTGCCGACAGTCTTAATGCGCTGATTCCCGGTCTGAGCATCCTTCGATGGAAAATAATTTGCGGGTTTATGCTTATGCCGCTAAACTTCGTTCCCTTGCGGTTACTAAGTGTCACGAGTATACTAGGCATCCTGTCGTGTACTTCCAGTATGTTATTTCTTTCTTGAACGGTGCTCGCACGATTGACTAATATCAACAGTTGTCAGCATTATATTCATTGACGGTTTGGTCAAACCAGATAGCCCGGGCTCCCTTCGTCAACCAGCCAGAACCACAATGTTTCCTGACAACTGGGCTACTCTTCCGCTCAGTTTTGGTCTTATTATGTGTGAGTCTACCAGTTCCTTTGTCCGAATCTCATGCGCTGACTTGACTTATTCTCAATTCAGCCCCTTGGGGGGCCCATTCGTGCTTCCCATGTATCTATCGTGACATGAGGCATCCCCATAAGTACGGCAAGAGCCTTTGGGCGACATATATATTCACAGTATGTATTGCAGCATGCCGGCGTGTCGAGCGCTAACATAGTCAACAGTATTCATTGGATTGCGCAATGGCTATTGTGGGATGGTTGATGTTCGGCGATGGTGTCTTAGATGAAATCACAGCCAACGTGCTGTTGACGACTGAATATCCGCAGGCATTGTCTATCTGTGTGATAGTATTGATTGCAATCATTCCGATCACTAAAGTGCCATTGAAGTGAGTGAACCTCATGGATAGCTTCTCGGCGTCCCAAGACAAGGAACTGATGTAATTTTAGCTGCCGGCCTCTAGTGGCCACTGTTGAAGTTCTTTGTGGACTCGAACCGCGCCACAACGCGATGTCTGATCGTCATGAAGGGATGACAGAAACCCTTCGCCGATCACTCCAAGCCACCATACGCATATTTGTGGTGGTTGTAATTGTCGTTATGGCTATCGTATTCCCATCCTTCGACAAAATCATGGCCTTGATGGGGTCCGCATTATGTTTCACAATTTGCATCATACTGCCTCTCGCATTCTACCTGAAGATTTTCGGTAAGGAGATCGGGATGGGCGAACGTATACTGGACTGGTTTCTCCTTGTCACATCATCGGTCATGGCGATCATTGGAACTGCCTGGGCTTTTTTGCCACAAGGCATGATTTTTGCGAATTGAGCAGGGGTTTAATAGCCTTTGTTTCCCTGGACATGGCATCCTTTCTTATTGAACATTGATAGCGAAATTGTTTCGCGTCTTCCCAGGATTTAGAATCTCCTTTTTGAACGGCCGAGGCTTACCACGTCGGTCATGCTCCCAGAGCTGGAATATCAATTTCGACGTCTCTTTATTCTTTGCCAATGTGAATCCCATACTGGACAATATTTCTTGCAACCTACTCGGCGTCAGGTACCGCGAGTTTTTGACGCAAGCCAACGGCAAGACCAGAAACAGGCTAGGTCGGATGGTGATGGAGGAGCCAGCCGGGGGTGTCTCTGTCAGGAACTCTACACAACGTTTCAACATATCTCCTCTCCCTGTTGCATTTGGAACGTAGTTAAGCACCAAAGACAGACTGATGATGTGGAACCGATCATCATCGGCGCGGGGAAGAGGCCTCTCCATGAAATCCTGTTTCAAGATGCCTGGCTCCTGAGCATTCAGATCAATCCTCGTGACATCAAGGTACTGATTTTTAGAACATGCATTTTCCGTACTTAGAGCCCCAATTTCAAGCATTCGTAGCTTATAAGGCGAATTTTTCAACTGAGCTAAGCTCGGAGCAATCCAATCCACAAGCACTTTACTCGAGTCGCCGCCACGTTCCAACGACTGTCCCAATTTGCTGGCAAGTTGATAGCTCTCCAGGCCACCATTTGCTTGGATCCGCCCATCGATCTCCCGGGCTAGGTCCTGGTTGCCTGCTTTTAATGCCTGGGCTCGAGATTTCAAAAGTCGATGATGGGATCGAATGAGATTTCGGGTCGCCTTTGCTGAGAGTTTTGGGTTTTTCGCTCTAGCTGTTGGCGGGCGCGTGTGAGAGAGCAGTCTTGGCTTCTTTAAACGCTTTTTGACAGCAGCCATCGTATTTTCTCTACGGAAACAATTGCGGTGGCTCAATGCTGAGGCGACTTGAGCGAATTTCTTGAGAAAAGGGATCAAAGAAACAAAGGAAGAATAGTGCTCACTCTCCGGATGAACGTGATGTCCACATTCTGCGGGACACTGGACCTGAGATGTTCTGAATTCCTGATAGATGGACTAAATGTTACTTAGATAACAAATAATACACTAATTATATCTTAAATCCCAAAACTGTTTTTTAGGCTAGCCGAATTTGGACAGAGAAAGCGGATCAGGTTCAGTCAGCGCCAAGAGATCGGATGCTCTCAGCGAAGGGGTAAGGTCAGGTGACGCACACAGTCACTCGTAGGGTTTTCGCTAAGCGAATACTCTCGACATAATTCGACTCTCGACACTGCGACAATCAACACGACAGCGCCGGACGACAGCCATGGCCCCTAAGGTGGAAAACAAGCAAGGTAGGTTGAATCTGAGCGAGCTCATTGTTTCCTTGAAATTGCAGTTGTGTCGATGGTTTGAGCACGAGTTTTTGGACTTGAATAAATATGAGAATCGCCAAATCACCGCACCTATGCCCAGTCAATTTATACATTTACGAATCGGCGAGAGCAAGATGTCACGACCGCGCAACGGTTTCGTCTGGTTTCCAATCGTTCGCCCTTGGTGATCTAAATTGTTTTGGCGAAATCTTCAATTTTGTTAAGATTTTTGGTTCAGGGTCTATCACCAGTGAGACTGACAGCTTCTGAATTGAACAGGCAAGACCAAGCCCAGCGCCAGGGCTGGCGCTGCTGCCAAGGCAGTCTTGAAGGGTGCAGGCGTATGTTTGAACTGACCCGTCCGCGAAGCCTATATTCCATTCTCTGTACTAAGGTCTTTTGGTTCAATCAGGCGCACAAGTCTCGCAAGATCCGCACTTCAACCACCTTCCACCGTCCCAAGACCCTTCAGCTCTCTCGGTCGCCCAAGTACCCCCGCAAGTCGATCCCTCATGAGCCCCGTCTCGACGCCCACAAGGTTGTCCTTTACCCTCTCAACACTGAGAGTGCCATGAAGAAGATTGAGGAGCACAACACCCTGGTTTTCATTGTGGACGTCAAGGCGAACAAGAGACAGATCAAGCTGGCCCTCAAGAAGCTGTACGATGTCGACACCGTCAAGGTCAACACTCTCGTCAGGTATGGGACACTGCTTTTCGTGGTTTCAATGATTCATGCTGGAAACACTATTCTAATTTTTACGCAGACCCGATGGATTGAAGAAGGCCTTCGCTCGGCTAACCCCTGATGTGGACGCTCTGGACATTGCTGCCACCAAGCTTGCCATTGTCTAGATAACGGTTTTCTTTGGGTCTGGGCGAATTTTGTTGGTTTGCGTGGTGGTGCATAAATATCAGTCATAAAAGCTGGCCACGAGTGCTGCAATGAGGGCTGAATGATCAATTGAAAAAAGAATTACCTGAATGCATGATTTCACCAGACCTTTACTTTGCATAGATCTGATCTTATAAGGATAAGTAGGCCGAGCAGTCGTCCTCGAGGCTGTCGGATTGAGCTTACAAGCCTGGTCTTGTTACCAGGTAGATCCAACCCATGCGCAAGCAGCATAGTAGATGATTAGAAACAAGGTTGTGAGACATTATATTTCCTGACCTATAATACAAAACTCAAGTTCCCATTTCGCGTGGTCGATCCGGGTTTGCCTCGCATAGTTACATAGCAATGAACACATGTTGCCATGACTTGTGGAATGCACTTCCTCGTTACAATGCTGATTAAATCATTGCCCTCGAAGAGTTTCCAGGTGCTTGAGGACGGCGAAGTTCGTGTCCATCCATCGTTCGACACAGTTCTGTGCACAGCTCTCCTCTCCCTGACCCAGACGGCCTGAAGAAATCTTTCCAGTGATGCATTTCTTCCAGCAGACATCGGCGAGATGGTGAACCGCTGCCCAGACACCGAATCAGTAAAGACATTCACAGAGCCAAATACAACCCCGGGCGTATGTCCGTAACATTGCCACAATGCGAGCGAGGAAAAATTATCACGACGAATGTAGCTCAAGATCACTTACTCTGCTGAATATTGGATCGCTGAGCCTCGTTTTCCAGAAATTGTGTCAGTTCCTTTCTGTCGGCATCGCTGAGCTTGGCGATATCATTTTGAGTCTGAGGATCCATTTTCTCTACAAGAGATAGTGGGGAAGAAAATGTTCTGTATATGGAAAGTTTTGGGCTGTTTGCAGATGATTTCTCAGACAACAGTTACGAACTTCAGACGCAAAAGATGGGAATGTGTATGGAGTATTAATACTACAAGCAAACAGCAGTACCTAGTTTCAATTTGAACATGGAAATTGCGAGCGGTGTGGCGCGGCAGAAATGGAGCATATCATTTTTCCATGCCTTGGGGGGGGGTACCATTTCTTGTATTATCTACCTTCAGAAACAATAACGCCCCGGGTCTTCTAGAAGGCTAAGGCAAAAAACAGCCAGGCTTTTCATAAGATCATAGACGTTTGGAAATCGCACTGTCATTTTTCTGGGCACTACCTCTCTGGTTCTCGCTAGAAGATCATCGTCGAAAGTATGCCTCCGATACGAACCTCACGAAATCGTAAACCACCACCTGCAGGCTTTGAAGATATAGAGGACACTTTGCTGGAGTTCAGCAATAAAATGAAAGATGCGGAAAACGCGCCACACGATGGCAAGAAGAAACATGAGATGTTATGGCCGATTTTCCAAATAAGTCATCAGCGTGAGCTTTCTTGATGTGGCGCTACCGGTGGCTATTAGCTGACTGCTTCGTAGGCTCGAGATACATATAC
The DNA here is from genome assembly GCF_010724455.1 of Aspergillus lentulus. The sequence goes on along the minus strand of NW_022983930.1, from coordinate 51,876 downwards.
GACCTTTATTACGAGAAAGAGGCGATATCAAGGCAGTTGTATGAATGGCTTCTCAAGAACAATTATGCGGACGCCAACCTCATCGCCAAATGGAAGAAACAAGGCTACGAAAAGGTATTGTCAGAGTTCCTGACTAGGGCTTCCATATGTTCCTGTCTCAAACTATGTCTATCGACGTTCCAGATTAACAGTGGAAGACAAGTGATATGCTAACTGTCGACCATGTTGATTGTATAGCTTTGTTGTCTCCGCTGCATTCAGACGAAAGAGACAAATTTTAATGCGACGTGTATCTGCCGGGTGCCGAAAGCCCAGTTAAAGGAGGATCAGATGATTCAGTGCGTCAGTTGTGGTTGTCGAGGCTGCGCAAGCAGTGACTGATACTTATTTCGCGCGGACTCGGATATGAGGACATCCAGCATCACCGAGGCTGGTTCTGTGATCTGATTGCGTTGGTTGATATCTCTTTCGGCTGATTGATCTCTCCCTTCCTACTTGTGGAAACTTTTTTTGCCTCTGCTGGACCTCGATTGTGTTGTCTAGCTCAAGCTGTCAGACTACGTCTTCCCACAAGCCTTCCTTTCCTAAGCACATGACATGATACCCACTCATATGATAACTCTCATGATTTCACGAATTCAGGCAAGAATTTCCCGAATTCCTTTGATTTCCTTTGTTCTAAGGGAAATTCCATTATAAATTTCTTAATTGCAGACGTGAATTCATTCGAATATTCCCTGAATTCAAATAATCCTTAATGACTCCAAAACTAAGTGCCGGTAAGAAAATTGAAAATAGAAGCAAAAGCTGCAAAATCATCAACGATTGTTTCATGTACATTAACAAATATGGTCATAAAGGTCATCAAAGGGTCATCACAGTTCAGTAGAAATTCAGATCGACACCAGGCCACGCCTTGACCCAAAACTCCAGGAAAGTTCAGTATGTAAATAGACAAAAAGAGAATCACTGAATGAGAACTCCAAAGTATCAACCTTCGTAATTCCCTTCAACGATCATGAAATGCGTTGACTAAGCCGCTCCTGGATTTACAACAGCTCGTAAATTGGGTATCGTGAAACAGAATTCAAAATCCTTCGTTTATCCCTCTCAATCGAGGGATGTTCGTAGTGCCTCAAAATAAAGCAGTATTGCTTCTGATATTCAGTTGAGGTCTTGAGGTGTGCGATTTGGATCTCGCAGATTCCTCCTTGCCCGAACTTCCGATCTTCTGAAAGCCTTGCAGGAGGTCCACTCCGTCTACTTCCACGGGGCTTTCGTCGAAGAGATGGAATGAAAAAAAGTCGTCGTGGGTGGCATCGCCAAAACGCCCATGTTCAGGCACTTTCGACGGTGATTCGGGGAACAAGGGACCCTTGGACTTGGCAGACGACAAAGCCTGCATGCCTGTTTTGCTATTGACACTCACAGAGGTGATATCGGCAAGGACAGTACCAGTCTGGTTTTCGGTATCTGTTCGAGCACGCTTCGCGGGCCGTTTCTCTGGAGAGCCATATGCTAGTGTCGAGATTCCTTCTTCTGCGGATTCGGCAAAGACATCGAAAGTCGCGTGAAGATGGTCACTTGGGGTGTATGTTTCGTCTTGGATTCTGAAAGCAGGACTCCATGGAAGGTCTTCATCTGTCAGACCCAGATGTTTTAAGGGAGAATTGACCATTTGTTGGATTTTCTTGCGGTGATTCCGAAGGTTTGTGTTGGGAGACACCGACGGCGGGGGCTTAGCTGGCTTCTTAAATTTTATCACCGGCGTCAGAGGAGGAGGCAGCATGCTGACGTATTCACCGCGAACCGGCGAAGACCCGATTACTACCCCAGCATCTTTGAGCATTCCGGGACGTCTTGGGCTGATATCATGGGAAGAGCTTCGAATTCGAGCTATCTCCTCTTCTGCTCGGCCACGTTTGATACGAGGAGGGTCAATATCCAGGTCCGAGGTTAAAATATGCCCTGTCTTCTTTGGACGCATTGCCGAAGACTCCAGGGAAGAGAAGTACCCGCTATCGTTAATCGTGGTCGATTCTCGTTTGCGAGAGTGAGGAACAATGGCGGAAGGTGTGGGATGAGAAGGCGTTGGAGGTGTACCCTGGCGAATAAAGCGAGGGGGCGCGATAGGAGGTGAGGAACGTATTGGTTGAGGTGGAGAAGAGCGCAAAGGCGCTTGGGATGTAGCAGCATTAACGCCCTCGTCACTCATGTCGTCCTGAAGAGCAGGGTCTGAGGCGGGTATTGTGGCATCAGAAGAAAGATCCACATTCTTGGAGCTCTTCGGTACTAAGGTGTGGTTAGGTGGGGGAATGGCCCATGTTGTCGTGCCGGAGCTTTGCGTGTGAGCAGGCTCTCTCTGGGAGGTAACAGGAAGAGGAAGACTTGACATGGTTGCACGACGCAAAGGCTTATCCTTAAGAAATTGGGCTTCCATTCCAGGTTCAATGGCCCAGTAATTTCCCTTTCCTGGGTCATCTTTCGGCCGTTCCTGCTTAATAAAAGCTTTGTTTAGACTGAGGTTATGACGAATGCTATTCTGCCACCCCGGATCACTGTGTTTGTAATAAGAAAACGTATCTGAGATCCATTTGTAAATCTGAGCCAAAGTCAAACGTCGGTTAGGCGCGCGTAAAATAGACATTCCTATCAAGGTCGCATAGCTGTAAGGAGGCTTTGTGCCATCGTCTTCAATGGGGGCCATCTCCTGAGGATTCGGAAGTCGCGTAACATCGACATCTTCGCGCTTCTGCTTCTTGATCGTTCGTTCCTTCAATGGGGCAGCATCCATGAGGGTCCTTTTCAGAGGCTTCGATGCAAAAGATGGTTCAGGGAAATCGGCGAAGTTGTCATTGCAAGATTCAGTCAATTGTCGCTTCTCCTTGGAGGACTGTTTCCCATGATTGACGCTGGGAAAGGTCGTAAATAGGGCAGATTGTGGCATTGCCGAAGATGAAGACGTATTGCATGCATATGTAGTACTTGGAGTCCTCTTAGCCGGCGAGTCTGTTGTGAACTTCGGCGGAGCAGGGGCTGTTATGGGGATGAAGCCCAGTTCGCGACGGCCGGAAAGCGACGTTTTCAGCCCATGAGGTGTCTTCATGGGAGACGGTCGAAAAGCGCTGGAGAGTGGCGGATCAAGTATGCATTTTTGACCGGAGTGGACGTTCTCGGGTGGCTGTAAGGGTATTGACGATGAACATGATGAATTGAGATGCTGAGAGTGGGATTGGGAAACCTTCTTGTCGTACTCTGCAGCCGGTTCTGAAAGTGGCGGCACAAAGGGCTGGGAACGCGTAGGATCCATCTCTAGTGATTGACTGGCAATAGGGAACTCCACCTGCGTTTGTGCCGTAGAAAATTCTGATCACAATGAGAGAAAGACTATCGCCAGTTGCAATGCGCGCACTCTGCAATGGAGATCTGATAGCAGACAAGTGTTTCTGCGGTGAGGACGCGATGCACCTAGTCAAACTAGAATTTCAAGGGCAGTGGCTTGCGCATGAAATCAAACAGAATAGGTATCAACGCCTAGGGTAAGTAGAATGATGATAGCAGAAGAGACGTTCTACTGGTAGAACCAGGTCGTGAGGGAGGAGAATCGGTGAGTTGGGCTCCAAGGCGCTAAAAAGTACTCATGGAGAGCGCGGCCCAAGACAAATTGGCATCGAACCACAAAGGGTTTGAAAGATGGCTTCGAGAGGTGTTGTAGAGCGCAGATAAATCTTTTGAGCACGTCTGATCAAGTAAGAAAGTGGTTGAAGGCGTTTCTTGGGCCCTGAAGACAATTCAAGCGACGGAAGAGAAACGGATCCAAGTGGGCAGGGAGGAGAGAGGGTTGGGAAGACGGGGCTCGACTCTATATCAGATCCCTGTCTGGTTCGTTAACTGGCAGGCCTGTGTCCGGCCCAGGTAAGGTGGGGCGTAAATGAAGATGGTTGACTATTCCCTTGTTATAATTAGTCGACTGTGGAATGGAAGGAAGGATATGTGCATCACTTCTGGGATGTTGACTGTCGCGGAACCCGCGGGGTGGTATGGTATGGTATGACGCGTCCGCGTCACGCGTCAGGCCTCCTAAACGGAGGACAGGAAACAGAAGCCAGAGCAGGCGCCTCTTATATCCTTAGGTTGACTCTTGAAGAGAATAACAGTTACAAAGTATTAGGTAGGTATCTTGCTATCCACTTAAGTGCCCTGTACTTCGTATCATATGATGGCACCATTTATCGTCACTTTACCTTGAGATGATGATGTGCACCCCTCATATAAATACATATGTACACCTAGGTAGGTAGTTTAAAATAAGTACTAGGTAGGTTACTATGTAGGTACGACAAGGCACGGGGGGTTTCACTTCTATGACTTTCCAGGCCACTTAGGTATATACATTATCCTCTACTTATCTAATACTTACGGCCTCAATTGCTGCTGCTGCTGCTGCTGCTAGTACTAGTACTGGTACTACTAGTATATACAACACTTCGTTATACTATTGAGTATGACCTACCTACTTGTACCTTGCCTTTAGAATCTGGATTCAACTCTCTCGCCGCCCCCTTGCGCCTGAAATCCTGCCTCTACGCTCCTTTCCCTCCCTTTTGGCTGTGACTTCTTTGTTCCTTCCTTACCTCGCTCTTCCCGGCCACAGAGTAGGCAACAATGGCACTCCGTACAGTTTCCAAATTTCGGAGTTAAGACTCCAATTGGTAGCATTCTATATCCAGTTACTATCTACTGGTACTATCCCTCAACTGCTTAGAGTCCCTCGAGCTACTCCGCATCCGGGCAGTAGTCTAGTCACTCTAGGTAGCTTATAACCTTAGTGTCTACATGAAGAATCCGCCTCCACCGTTCCAGCCATTGTGGGCCTATGGCATTGTAAAACGGAGGAAGGTAGATCGTAGCTAGATGCTAGATACTATCTAGGGCCTACCTTAGGTATGACAATGTTGATTAGCTAGTAGAGCATGGGCAGTGGACTCCATCAATATTAACTAAGGAGAAGGGGGGGAAAGGGCTGGGGCCCCGGGGAAGGGGTTGGGTGTAGGCAATTTGGTACGGAGGAGACGGTTCTACCTGGATTCTAGAGTGGCTCAAGTGTATTATGTAGCCCAATACAGAGTAATTGTTTGTAATACTATTTGCATTTTAATTTAAATTAATGTCAGCTTCATCTTCTATAATCAAGAAAGACAGAATGTCCCTCCTCCATAGGAAATTGCAAGTCAGAATATTTAGTGTTTAATTTGATTATATTTATCCATGATTATAAAGTGCACCTTCTGCGAACTTCACTACGGCGTGGGCTAGAAATAATAGATAAACAATGAATATATTAATGAAAAGACTGGTGTTATATTCACACACAAACTAATATCCCAAAAGTAAGGATAGGCTAATACTATATAAATTTTTATTTTTCTTAATATCTATATATTATTAACCTCCCATATTTACAATGCCAGGCACTGACTGATATAATAATATCTATCTATATATATAGATAATAATGTGCCTTTAGCCCAGCCTTAGGGTTATGTGTGTACATATATATATGTGTGTGTGTGTGAATATGTGTAAGACAGAGAGCAAGGTATGCTTGGTAGCTAGATTGGTTTGAGGGTTCCCAGCATCATCATTAAACCTTCTGAAACTAGTGTTATTAAAGGCCAGGCCATACTTACATTGAGTTAGCCCAGGAATTGCCCGTCCTTCGAAAAAATGAAGGAGGTCGAGTCACTACCAAGGAGCAAGCCTCTTTTGACCACTACTATCCCCCTACGCTCCGTCACCCAACCAAAACAAGATCATATCTTCGCATAAGTACTCTATGATGTTCGAAGTAAATGTACAAATCGTATTGCCCAGTTATTCAGACTCCCCGCAACTCGGATCTTACAGAGAGTTCTAGGTACTATAGCTGACCAATTTACAGAGAACAAGAACCTGGCTGCCAATTGAACGGGTGCATGTGAACCAACGATTTATACAGTCAGTATAAAGTGCAAAGTCAGTATAGATATGTCCTCAATTCTGCTCATAAGACTCCAATTACAGAAGAAAGCCCCCAGGAGATAGATCTAATTGATGCTCCTCTCTTAATCTATATACAGTCATGAATATTCAATTCTACAGTAGTCATAAAAGAGCACAAACCCATCTATCTGCAAAAGCGAACACAGTGATCTTAACTGGAAAGGAAACCAAGGAAATTGAAGAGAATGAAGGCTGCATGCAAAGACAAGACAGGGTGAAGAGGGAAGAGCTAGACACTAAAACATGGAGTATCTATCCCAAAGCAGGAGAATGTTAAGGCAACATTGGCGATCAAGGCATATTAACACCAACTCCAAGTAACAAAGCACGGAATACCAATACAACCGCGTGAATAAATATAGACATGTTCGAGTTGCTTTTCCCGTTGCATCATGAAACCATTAGTTTGACTTTTTGGCCTCTCAGGGAGCTGACAGTCGCTCTCTCGGAGTACTAGAAGATCCTGCAACACTGACCCTGGGAAAGAAGAAGCGCTAGGCAAAGAAAACACGTCGTCAGTCAAGGAAAGTAAACATGCTGGTGTGAATGATATTGAGAGCACGGTCTGCGTCCCTTTCTTCAATGACACATGAGATGTTTATTTCGCTCGCACCTAAAGCATGATGCATACAGTTAGCCGGAGGCTTCAAATGAAGTCTAATCCAGAAGCACCAAATAAGGACACTTACCCTGCGATATCATTTCGATATTAACATTATTCTCACCAAGGGTGGTAAACATGCGCCCCGCAACTCCAATCATGTTCTTCATTTGCTTCCCAACCAGGCTGAGAATGGCCATCTCTGGAATAATATCGACTGTACCATATTTCTGCAAGTCATTCAACGCGCCTTTCAGATCCTCATCGATGATCTGATACTCGTCTCTACCAACACCATTGAGGAGAGGCATCTCTGAGTGAAGGGCCATTGACACATGGACCTCACTTGTAGATATCAAATCAATCGAGAGTCTCCAGCGGTCAAGAACAGAGAATATCCCAGCAAAAAAGCCGTGGGAAAGCGAGCGCTTGTTTGAATGCACATTGATGACGAGTATTTTATGTTTTATTGTGACAGCTGTCGGTCGCTTCGGCCTCTGCATGAGACTGGGGCTTCGCGTACGGAAAAGCCTGGGATCATGGCCCGGGGTTGTTCTTTCAAGTTCGTATGTCGAGTCGGGGAATATCACAGTCCCATCACCCTTTGGATTCATAACGTTCTTTATACGAATGGGAATCCTAGCGCGGATGACTTGCTCCATGGTGAAAGGATGGATTACTTCGGAGCCGTAAAAGGTCAATTCAGCTGCCTCAGCGGGTGTGATGGCTGGCAGCAGACGCGCGGTTGGGACTTTGCGAGGATCAGCGGTGAAAATCCCGTCAACCTCCTTCCACACCTGTAGTTCTTTGGCATGGACTCCGACTGCGACAAGCGCGGCGCAGAGATCTGTGTAACCACGACCAATTTGATCAAGAAGACCCCCAGGCACAGTCCCGAAGAAGCCAGTGACCACCGGCACCCTTCCTTCGCAATCCCTGATCTTTCTGCCGAGAACTGTAGCAAGATTGTTATAGAAGTCCTGGTCGAGACCTTGACTCCCGATAGGGAAATCAATCACTTCCGCCAGATCCACATATTGCGAATCTACGCCACGGTCTTGTAGAAAGGCAGCCATCAGCCGGCAGCTAAGTTTCTCTCCTGTACTGATGACTTTGTCCACACAACGCGCACTTATCTCCCCGAGCGTTTGCGCCGCCTCTAGGACCTTCAGGACCCTTTCACACTCGCCATTGATCTCTGAAATTAACTGAGTCCTGAGGGTTTCAGATTTTATCTGAATCTCAACGACCTGGACGTGCTCGAGCCGAACTGCCTCCACCAAGGAAACATACTCGTGCGACTGGGCGTTTTCGGCATCACGGGCTGCTCGCAGGAGTCTATTTGACCATTATCAATGAGTAAATGAGAGATAGATGGAAGACAAAGGGGAAAAAAGGGTGAAGGACGTGGTGATCGGATTTTTGCGCAGGAATAATTTCAAGATCAACTGGTATGACTCACCGGTTCGTGGTACCTTCAGCTTTAGTTGAGTTGCTTCTTGCGGAACATACCACGGCGACTTTGTTTCCTCTGAGACTCGGCCTTGATGATGAAAATAGCAGCAGGAATACAATTAGAAAGCTTGCTCATGTTCTAGGACTGATATATGAGGACTTACAGCACAACATGATCAATGATATTTAGGGCAAACTTTCCGACACTGGTGCCCCCGAATTTTTGTACTACCCAGTTTGAACTCCCATTGGTCATTGATAGAGTATAGTGACTCGAATCGGATTGTACTTGGTCTCCCATACTGCTAGATCAAGAATGACAAGACACGCTGCCTTGCAAATGCAAGAATTCAACATGTATGACAGTGGTCCTGTAATCGGCGCGGGGAGCAGGGTCACCTTTTTATATGGACTTGGCGGGGTTGCGAAAGCGGAGCACATACGGAGTAGTGATTTACCTTCGGAGCAATTTTTTGCTTATGATTCATCCCCGAGGAGGTAAGAAAGATCATAGAATAATAAATGAAAAGAAATGAAAGAAAAAGATTTTATTACTCACCTTTATATAATAAAACAATAAGAAGAATGGAATAAAAATAATAATAAGCAGTGTACAATGCAGTATATCACTTATCATTATATATTCAACTGTCAATACCAATTACTTCTTGTGAGATTATCATTTTTTATTATCTGTATCTCGGAGTCATCGTCTTAATCAGACCTTGAGGTGGTCTAAGTATATGTCCAGATCTCGCTGTCCCAAAAATGGAGTTATATCTTTTCTTGCTTCTACTATGGGACCATAGCCAAGATTATCTCACTTGCCTCTTTCAATTAGTTGCTTTCCAACACTGCAGGTACCTGAGAACTCGATCAGGCAGCCGTGCTCACCAGTAAGGATGGAATAATACAGATTGCTTCCACTGCCGAAGTCCTCAATCCCCAAGGGAACCATTATCCCCTTCCATTGTCCCTCACCAGACGGAGAGCCGACTAACCGCTTCGAGGAGGTATACAAAAGGATACAATCCCGCCGCTGCTTTTCATAGCAAGTACCCTGACTGCCGCGCCTGCAATAATGGGTCAAGACGACGTTCATCACCCAACCTGTCCATTCTGTCCTTTTTCTGATCCTGATGATGCCTTTGTTGCGCAGCATGTTGAATATTGTCATCCTGATGGTGGCGGACAAACCGAGCCCCCATCTGGAGAAAACCGGGATGAAGATCGACCGACTATCAGATACCAACAACCACAAATGCCAGGTGATGAAATCGTGTATATCAAATGTCCACACGGCTGTGGTGGGATTCTGCCATCTGCTGAAATCCCATATCATCTTGATATGCATGCTGCAGAAGAGATGGCCGTTGACAATGCGCCATCAATCTATTCCAAACGCCCTTTGACGGTGAGCAAGGTTCAGAACCCCGTTCTTCCACGCTCTCATAATCGGACGGGCGATGACGAGGCTCTCGAAGATCCTTGCAACTTCTCATTCCAACCCCGGTTTCGAAGGCGGGGGCCTGGCCCATCCTCAACAGGAAACGAGGTGACGAGCCCTCTGCTAGCCAATGTGACAATTCCTGGAAGTGTGAAAAGACTTGGAGTACTATACCCGGGCTGGAAGTGCTTTAGTTATCGTGCTAACTGGGGCACAGCGTGCAGAACTGGGACCGTACGCTCATGAAAAACGAATGCCGGCATGGCTTCGGAGACTACTAGAACAAGGCGCAAAGAAAACTCAATCCAACATCATCGGCCCGGATGGCAAGCTTTCAAAATTAGAGACAATTGATAATGAGGCCAGCAATGTGATCTCAGTGCTCTCCCAGCTATGCGAACAAGATAAGTCTGTTCAGCGAGCTTTTTTCTGCAGTCCGAATGTCCGTCAAATTTCCAAGATGCCAAGGGAAGGCGGTTTCTGTGGTTACAGGAATATCCAGATGCTCATTTCGTACATTCAAGAATCTCATATCTCCGGTCATGAGCATTTCACTGAGACGCTACCGACTATTCTGCAGCTACAGGATATGATCGAAAGTGCATGGGATATGGGATTCAACAGCGTAGGAAGAGCTGAGACCGGGGGCATTCGCGGCACCAGGAAGTATATTGGCACGCCAGAGGTAACGTCAGAATGCTAAAATGTGATAATTGACAGCATTCTCATTCCTACAGGCACAAGCTCTATTTCTGAGTCTGGGCATAGAGTAAGGCCAGGCTCCCCTCAGATACTACGGGACCACAATGCTGACCTTTAGTAGCTGCGAAGCAAGTAGCATCGGAGGAACCAGAGAGATGCGTGCCCACGACGCCTTGTACGCGGCTGTCGCCGCCTATTTCCGTAGCGCATGCTCCTTGGATGGAGATGATAAAGTCTTTTTGACCAACTTACCCCCCATATATCTGCAACACCATGGTACCGTGTTATCAATGTTGAATCAATTCCGCATATTGGCGACTGATGCACCACAGGTCACTCTTTGACCATCGTTGGCTTCGAAGTCCGGGGGGACGGAGGTGCGAATCTTTTGGTCTTCGATCCAATGTTTAAAATCCCTCTGGCAGTGAGGCGACTCAGTGGACCAAGAACAATAGCGTCTCTCGATCCAACGAAGGTCCTAAAAGCATATCGACGCGGTACTACCTATTTGCAGAAATACAAGGTGTTTGAGCTTCTCAGGTAAGTTCGGCAAGCTTGTCTTGTGGTTGACTACTCTGACTTCTTCAGACTGCGCGTTTCTCAGCCGTTGCCTTCAATTTGATTGAAAACACCTGAGTTTACTGGCGTTTGCTCACTCGATGTGGGAGCGAACCAGGTATTATCATAACTTAAGTTCCAAACTGCATCCTATGGCACGGGCTCGAATAATGCTATTTCAGCTTATACGGAGTAAGAGGGCACATATTTACATTAGCAGGTCTCTCTAATTGTACTACCTTTTTGATGGACATAGAAAGCAAGGATAGTATTTCCCAGATAACTATTTTCATCGTATGCCAAGTGACTCTTTGCAACGGAGTTCTTATGGCATACAAAGAATATTAATTATTAATATTGACTATTTCAGAGAATTGCTTTCAGGGTTTAGAGAATTAATTAATGAAGCTTCTACATTTTCAAGCACTACCTTATTGTACCTGTGATTTGAGTTTGCCTTTACTGGTTGCGAATTCATGCCTGAGGCCCAAAGCAGTGCCGCCCCGCTGAAAAATTCCCCCGAACTCCTCGATTCCGTAGCATGGTATCAGACACGACTCATTCATCACTCGAGAGCGGTTGGCACTGTTGCTGGGGCCAGTATGCGAAGATCCCCGAATGTGATCATCACAGGCACCCCTGGTGTAGGGAAAACTGTTCATTGCGAGAAATTAGCGCAGGAGGTCGGCTTGCGACACCTATCAATAAACCAGGTCGCCAAAGATCGGGGTTGCTTCGAAAGCTATGACCAGGATTTGGAAACCTGGATCGTTGACGAGGACAAAGTACGTCGTTGAGGTTATTTTTCACTATCCATATTGAAGTCACAACCACTATGGGGATCTTGCCTACGTTCAGGCTCACCCGAACTCACGCACATAGACTGATATGACAGTAGTTACTGGATGCGATCGAAGACGAGGTGCTTCAGGGCGGCTACTTGATCGATTGGCATGCATGCGACTTGTTCCCCAAATCATGGATAGATCTCGTGGTGGTCTTGCGATGTCCGTCGACTTCCATTTTATATGACCGTCTTTCTGCGAGGTACGTGCATGCTGCTTCTTCCATAACTGCTCTTCAACCTATTCCTCAATCCGCCTAACATGATCGCGCTTCTTCTAGAAAATACAAAGAGGCCAAATTGCAGGAAAACTTAGATTCTGAGATATTCGGCGTCTTGTCAGAGGAAGCTCGCGAAGCTTTTGACGAACAGATAGTGGTGGAGCTCAACAGTGAGGAGGATGATGATGTAGAGAGCAACTGTGCGAGGATTTCAGCCTGGATAGAATCCTGGAAAGAAAGCCGACTGGAAAACAAAGAGTGAAGCCCGACTTAGGCAGACCTGATGGCTTTTCCTCTAAACCTTTCAGGTCCTCGTACCTGCATTATCAAGGTAGAGGTGCCCGTCTTCGAGCCACTGCTTTAGCTTGGCGAGAGCCTTGTACCTGTGAGAAACTCGATTCTATCCCAACAAATCAGCGCAAGATGCCTGCACAGTCCGCGAAGACAAATAAAAATGTTCAGGTCTGACAAGGAGAAAGTGAAATTGTATCTCCGTTCTGGTGTTCTCCCCAAAGGTTGACCGAGCAACTATGAGGCACTTAGCTGTCGTACCTTTTCCTCCTTATCCATCTCAGCATATGTCATCCCATTATGTTCGAATATCGGATCCCAGCCTGGAATAATTATCAATGCAAAGTCTAATGATCATGACTGAATCTACTTACCAAAGTTCAATGGGCCTCTCGGCCTGACAATAATACCCTGATCCCCGAATTAGATTTGTAGAACACCATCCAGATGGGAGTGCCTATTTACCTCAGTCCTTCCCTGGAAAAGTATTGGTTCTTCTCCAGGACCACGACAAAAAGCAAATGTGCAAACGGCTTCTGCACTTCGATCCTCGAAAGAGTCAAGCATCTTGTTGAGACCGTCGTGTCCCAGTGCGCTCAAAAAATGTTTGCTATATTGCATGATCAGTTCCGCAGTTCCAAAGTTACGATACGACTCGAAGGTAGCTTTACATATACGCGCCTGGAAGTCCTTTCAGAGCGTGGAATCCAAGCGCTGTATCCTCCGTCAAGACAGGGCCGCCTATCTTCCATAAAGCGTCAAAATGAAAACTCAGAAACCGTTATGCGAAATCACATTAATGCAATCCAGTTCATACCTCTTCTGCTGCACGCCTAGCCTTTTCTTTCGCGATTTCCTCAATGGATCCCTGTATCTCAGGTACCTCGATTGCTTGGCTGTCAATCTCAACTACATTCCCCAGTATCGCCTTCACTTCAGCCAATTTGTTTTTGTTACCAGTGATGAAGTTTAGCTTCGCTGTAGTAATCATGGTTCTGGTGCTGCAGGGGCAAAGTCAATTGAGACAAAGGTGAGCAATGGTTTGTTTCCACTTAGCTCGCGATAAGGAATGGATGAATAAGATACCGCCTCTACCTTAGTAGGCAAGGTAGTTACTAATGGATTGGTGATTTCCTATTGGGCAATGACCCCCTCCATAAAGGAGGACGATAGCACAGACACAGGATGAACTAGGCCGTATACAGACTCCTCGACATGAGCGAATAAGTATAACAATATATCCCGCAGTCTCAAAGACGCACAATAAAATTTGGCTTCTCATGTCTTGCTGATAAGAACTTTTGTCTCCAAGAACAACCCGATCGAACAGCAGCACGTAGCAACAGAAACCAAAGTAGAAGCAAAGTCACACTTTCGCAAGGGAAATAAATTCATCGTCCGGGCGAGTATCTTGTCGCGGAAGCACGTGGGTCCATTATTATCTTTTTTTTTGTGTAATGCCAGGCCCTTTGGTCGTTATTGTTTCCAGGAATTGTCCCGAGTGTCCGAAACTTTATGTGTCAAAATGTGCTAGTTCATATACAAGAATCAGAAAATAAGGTAGAGTGAAGCGAAGCCAAGACCATTCCCAAGTTATTCTAATAATTGCGGTTGCAAAATCTATGGTAGGACCGCGCTGTAAGTTTGTGAGTTGAGCTTGTGACGCATGGCCACGATTAATATTGACAATGGCATTGGTAGACAACATTAATCGCTTGGCATCACGGCAGTGTCAGATATTTCAAGCCTCTCTTGCTGGGCCATTGCCTGTGCCGAGACTATTTCTGCAAGACGTTTCAAACGCGGTGTTTGGAGCCCTGGATATTATTAGTATTCTGGAAGCCATTTTGTTGAAGCACTCACATGAGGGTGTGTATGTCTCTAAGGCTGTTATGACACGAGGCTCGGCGATTTCATACGGGCCACTGTCTTCCATGTCAACGGGGGTAAGGAGGAGTACATCGCTCTTTTCTGTGACACGCGAGGCTACGGCTTTCATGATCTCGCCATTGATGGGCTGTTCGTAGTCAGCGACAAGATATTGATTCAGAAGCTTCTGGATCTGGTTTGGAGACAGCCTAGAGAATCGACAATTAGCCTTCATTTTGAAAGTGCTGCGATCTTTCGCCTTACATCCAACAGATATCTTGGATTATCTCGATGTCGTTGAGAGTGGCTTTCTTGAGCTGAAGGAGCTTCGTTGCTTGCTGAGAAACAAAAGATATATCAGTGAAAATCACCACTGTCTTCTTTCGGAAATCAGCTTACCATCAAATGCTCCAGCTGCAATGTCCCCTCAGGCATATCATGGCTTTTGCACCACTCCTCAATCCGAGTTATGTTGTAATTGATTTGAAGGCCACGCTTCCAAGACAAAAAGTTCCTTCGCATCAAGAGATCGTTGAAGGCGGTGACACCGACAAGGCGAAGAAGCTCTGTCACAGTTTGAATAATGATAGAATCTTCCAAGTAGAAAGCTTTCATTGCTTTGTAGACATTGTTCAGAAGGCTGAGGAGATTATCCATGCTGTACGCTGGATTGTTGTTTGAGGGAAGAAGTTTCCCGAGGAATCGATTGGTTTCACTGGTGACGAACCCAGGAAGGGACTGAGATTCGATGATCGCGGGGACAATCATCTTATAGAGCTTCTTCTTCAACACCTTCATCCACGTGTGATAGATATTGAATTCCAAGCTTTCTAAATCATGCTTCACGATCTCTAGGAGGCGGTCGTATTCGTAATTATCCGTCTTCTGAGCCTCGTACCAGTCCTCTGCCAGGAAGACAAATGAAAGCATTTCGTGCACGTTAGAGAGCCAGAAAGCGCCGGGGTTGATGGCGTCATCTCCATCATGCTGCATGACCTCTTGCTGAATTGACTGCATCACGTTGGCTAAGAACCGCTCGGATTCTTTCACAAAACCATTGTTCCACATCTCTGACGTGACGAGATTGATCAGATATGCAGGAAATAGGACTTCCTTCTCGGTTGGCGGAGGTGTCGAGCTGGGCAGTGGGATTTTCAAATTGCGAATCAATCCCACTGTGACTTCCTCGTTGAGCTCATCTTCTTCAGACAGTAAATTCTCGAGCTCTACCTCAACAGTGTCCAGTCCTGGTGAAAAGGTATGACCTGAAAAGTTCTGACGACCGAAAGTCGAACTCGGAATTGCCATAGACACAGGCCGGGGATTGTACGCGCCGCTGAAGCGATCAGTGTCAATTTTTTCGGCCCCGGCACTCCGTCGCTTAGGCTTAGACTTCTTTGAGGAAACTAAGTTTATCAAGCCACCGGCAGGTGGCTGGATAGGACCGCTGTTCTGCGCATCTCCGTTAAGTCCATTCAAAGGAATGTTTCGTTTAGCGAGCTCTAGCTGCTCTTCAAGGTCCGCAACTTGTTGGCGAAGAGAAGCCCGGTCATTTTCAGCTTCACTGTTCAGTTGTCTCAGCCGATCCAACTCTAGATTGGCAGACCGAATTGACTCCCGCGAGACTTTCTCCTCTTCTTGCAGGCGCTTGACGATCGTTTGTGCCTCAGCGTAATTCTGCTGCAATTTGTTCATTTCATCCTCCATGGCGGCCAATCGAGCAGCAGTAATCCCAGCTTGGTTAGCCTCGGCCTGAAGCTCCCTGGTGCGATTTTCTAAAGCATTGTGACGACTTCTCCATGATTTCAATTGTGTCTCATAATTCTCCAATTGCGAGTTCAACGATTTGTTCTCGCGCTTCAGTGACTCGAGATACTGAGTCAGCTCCACCACCTTATTTTCGAGCTTGTAGGAGATTTGCTTCAGGTCTCTCGCTTCCTCTCGAAGCTTTTTATATTGCGTCCTGGCCTGCTTTCCTCTCCACAAGTTTTGCACAATGATTACCTTACGACGATACTGCTGCCATGCACGTATTTGTCGCCAGGATCGAAATGCGCGCTGTATGATCTTCGCCGCGTTGCCATGTATGGTGTCCATGATATTGCGTCGGCAGAGGAAGCCCTTAGCCACTGACTGAAACAGAATGAAATTGCCGCGAACTTCATTGTAGAATTTTCTTTCTTTTTGACCACGCCAAATTCTCTGGATAGTGGTGGCAGCTTTGATTTGACGCACTTCTGCCGCGCGCTGTCTTGACAAGAAGCCTCTGATAAGAGCTTGCGTGGTAAGGATAGAGGAGCGGGCTTCGAGGTATCGACGCCTATAATATTTGCACCGCAGATTTTTTTGTATCATGATTGCGCATTCGTTCAATCTGGATGTACGGAGATTCTCCAGGAACGCAAGCATACCTGCTCGGAAAAATATCTTGGTCAAGCCCAGTTGATATTTATCTTGTTTCTGATGGCTCGCGTTCCCAAGCGCTTTCTGTAGAATTGCATGGCACATTTCCTTGATTTCTGAGGTCCATTGAGACGAGTGACAAAGCATATAATAACGGATGGCAAATTCCTCGTACGTCCAACGAGTGGGATACCCAGCAGTACTGATGCGGACGGTCTCAAGCACACCACAGGCTCTGAGTTGGCTTAAGACCATTGGCCCTTCGAATTTCCAGGACTCTTTTGCCTCGTTAGGCTTGATGCACCGTATGTAGTGCACATCGGTAGAATTGATGGTGTTCATGAGCTCAATAAGCGATGACTTGAAAATTCCGCCAAGCGTAGGTTTTCTGTTGACAGCAACTCCGATTCTGCGTCCTGGAGCTGCAACCGGTTTGGATGAAATCGATGCTGAATCTTTCTCCCGAACAGCAGCAGCAGTGTCTAATATTTCTTTCACAAATTCATTCGAAGAATTGCGAAGGACGTCCATATGCTCGTCTGGCACAGTATCCCTATTCTTCTCTATGAAGCCATCAGACTCATAGGTCACGTCCACCGCATAGTGGCAAATGGTGAACGCTGATTTGCCGAATCGGGGCTTTTTGTAAAACTTCTGCTTATCGGCCGCGAAGTTGTGATGTAGCTTGGTCACAAATTGCTCATCTGACCCCATCGGCAACCGCGACTCTTCGTCCAAAAGAGACAATATGCCAAGTTTGGCCTCAATAAGATCAATGCACGGCTGATTGTCGGAGAATTCAATGAATGTCCAATCAATCTTTTCGCGCACATATTCCTCTTGCTCAAGCTTGAAAACGTGCTGGTTGAATTCCTGCTGCAATTTCTCATTTGCGTAATTGATGCAAAATTGTTCAAATGAGTTCTTTGCGAAGTGTTCAAAACCGTAGATATCCAAGACGCCGATGAATGATTGGTAGCTGTTTAGGACCTCGTCGCTAGCTAAGCGGCGATTTATCTTGTCAACCAGCCAATCGAACAGACTGGAATAGATAAATTTTGCGACTGAATCTTTCACGACAGTTGCTTGTTGTTGTGTGAGATTGGAAGTGATCTTCTCGCCCCTGGTGATTAGTTGCTTCTTCACTATCCACTTGGCAAACTCATTGACATCGATACCAAGCATGTCGCATGCCCGAACAAGAGAAGGCTCCGATGGGGACAAAGTAGAATCAGTCCGCGTTGCAGTGATCTTGACATTGCCAAGATGTAACAGAGCAGCCAGAATGCGGAATATCTCTGCTTGCGTCCTCTCCGGCACCCCAATCGTGCCAAGGGACTTCCTCGTCGCATTGAATTCGGACTGATCGTCAACACCTTCTATGGTAGGAGTCCCACCCTGATTGAGATAATCGAAATCTTCAACCGAGGTGAGGCCGAGATCTTCTTTTTCCTGGTCGGTTGCTCCAGCCACAAGTTGATAGAAGATGTGATAGTTGCGTTCCTTGAGAGGCTGGAACACCAGCCGAGAACGCTCTAACAGATATGTCCTAATCTTAGCCCCAATGATATTGTTCCTGTCGTCAAACATGATCTCGATATATTTCCCGAACCTTGATGAATTGTCATTCCTTGTGGTTTTAGCATTACCGAAAGCTTCCATGACCGGATTTGTAGCCAAAATCTGCTCTTCGGTTTCACTGATCGCATCCGCCCGACTTGTTGTATACTTTCCGGGTTGGTCTGACGACTCACGAGTCGCAAAATACCGCATGATGTATTTGGCGCTCACAGTCTTTCCAGCACCGGATTCGCCAGATACCACAATTGTTTGGTTTTTTCCATCTCGTAGCATGTCACTAAGTAACGCATGTAAGTAGAAGTTGAACGATGGCCACAGTGGTGACTTACGCAAACGCCTCCTCCGCGATGGCGAACAAATGGGGTGCTTGTGAGGCACGGTGCTTTCCAGCGTACACCTGTACCATTTGTGGTACATAGAGCGAGTCAACCCGAGCGAAGGGGTTCGTTGCAATAAGAACTATGCCGCTGTATGTATATATCTCTTTCTGCGCGTAACGGAGTTTTATAGCCTGCAGAACTTCGGAGCAATCAGCGACAGAGTTGATTAGGCTACAGACGGAAGAGCGCACCAGCAGGTTCGTTCAAATGGGAAAGATTCGTAAGATCTTCGCTCGCTTCCAGCATCGCAGGATTCATTAAAGGTGGTAATTTCGGGTTATTGTCCATTTGCAACTCGGCTTGTGTAGTCTCGAGCGTTTTCGTCTTCTCCCGCGACGATATTGTTAGCCACGTTGATATCAAAATGCGACGCAAATTAAGGTACACAGTCCGCGAAATACCTCTCCATTTTCCAATAGAAAGACCAGTTGCACTTTGTCTCCATCGACCACTTTCTCCTTGACTTCGGATGCAATCCATCCCTCTGTCGGGTCGGGTTGCCAGGCCCGCGTTCCAACCTCGTAGTTGTGTGCCATTGAAGTCGTATCACCTCTGAAATTGGTGCCCTGGAAATGAAAGGTATAGAAGATACGTGGGCTATGAGGCGGAGATTATGCAAGGTTCTGGGAGAGGCATCTAGTGAGAAACGAGGAGTCTGGTAATGAGAATGCCAAAATGGAGAATATAGCTTGCTAACAGCTACCACTGCCTTGTGGCTCTGCTCACAAAAAAAAAGAAATAAATAAAAAGGAAAGAAAGTGTATTCGTCCTAAAAGAAAGCCCACTAAGGTGATGTGGTGGAACAGCTGGCTGTTATTGTTGAGCCACAACCCCTGAGCCCTGAGGAGCTTGGAAAGCTGCGCCACTTGTCAGGAGTCAGGGCCATATACTCCGTACTCCGTATATCCATTCCACATTGTGAAAAACGCCAAGAATATGTAGTAATAAATCATTCTCGCAGAGATAGTAATAATGTTAGATCAGTAGGCTACCTTAGAGAGGTACTAGGTACAAATAAACTCATCTTTCGAAACTTACTTTTCGCACATCTTCCACAATCCGTAATCAAATCCAACCATTATTATAAAGAAGGATTTGATGTCTAAGAAACAGTAGTCAAACAAGAGTGGTGTTGTGTTGAAGGTCTCTGGATTTGATTTTCAACCAACAAGCTAGTATTAAACTGTAGGTACTAATCGCAAAGTTATCCATACTGCTTCCTGTCTGAATTTGGGATCTACCATTTGCTATGAACGTCTGCTCTCACAACTGACAATTGCTTGATAATCATTAAACATGGTTGAATATCGTACTCCTCACGCCGCAAAATATTTTAGAGGATAAACAGGGGAAGAAAGGGAGGGGAACAGCATCGAAAAGTTGGAAGTAAGAACGAAAGTAAAAGGAGAACATTAAATACGGGGAGTATAAAGCCCTTGCCGTATGAATAGCGCATGTATCAGACACCTGGACCTTGACGATGAATACGGTTAGATAGAAAGACTAGACGTAGGTGCAACTTGGGAGCGAGAATCCCAGTCACAGCGGTGGGAAGCGAGAAGTGAATGCTAGGACCAAGAAGATAGGTTGCAACATGGCCCATATATTTAATCTCCTAAATGACTTCGGCCATGCTCAGCTTTGTTTACACTCTGCTGCTTCCTTCTTTGGCTTAGAGGTGCCATCCTATTCGCATGTCAGTGACAACATCAGAAAGGTTATATTGAAAAAGAATAAGCTAATATTGAGGCGACGCTGTAATCGTTGCGAAGAACGGTGCAAAGGCAAAAGTATATTTGGGAGCATAAAGAGAGAGAAAAACCATACCTCTTCCTCGGATTCATCGTCAACATCGCGATCGGATCTTCGGTCATCATCGTCGTCCTCATCCTCCTCGTCGTCTTCTTCGTCTTCATCGTCAAACTCGTCGGCATCCATGTCGTCACCTAACTCCTCGAACTGGAGAGCCTCGCCGGTAAACCAATCGATTGCGCGCGGGATAAGCTTTTCTTTGATGTCCTCGCCAAGCTGATAGTCAAGTTCGAGGCGTTCTTCAATGTCGGTGGCGATGGTGTCATCATCGTCAGTCGGTGGTTGTGGGGGAGAGAAGAAATTGAAGAAGGATTCGGTAGGCACGGTGACCTTGACGACACGGGTTTGTTTGGTGTCTAGAGCATGTTAGTTTTTCGACTGACCAAATTCGAGTCAACGTACTCTTGTTGCGTTGTTTTTTACTTTCCACGCGAACAGTAAGATCCTTGTCAGCCTTCCAGTCGATCTTGCAACCCTCCGCATGATCATAGATGAAATCACCACCGTAGCCGCTCTCTTCCTTGTAGTAGTAGGTTTTTGAGAGAGTTTTGTTGGTGAAAAACTCGTTTTCCGCGAATTCAAATATGAGTCGGAAACCGGGGCGATCAAGATATTCCATGCGAACATCGGTGAGATGTTTGAGAGCCTCCTCGTCCCGATCAGTGATCATTTCTGCAAGCGAGATTTGGTTCTTCATGGCGGAGAGCCAGAATTCAGGGATTCCAGAAGTTGTGATGTCTTTCTCCTCATCCTGCTTTCGCTCATCTTCGGCCTTGACATTTACCTCTTCTTCTTCTTCTTCTTCTTCTTCTTCTTCATCCTCCTCCTTGCCGGCCTCGACTTCGTCGTCGGTCGGTTCTGCAGCCCCATTGACAATCGTGGCACGTCTCTGATAGAGGGGTGTAAATTTGGCAAAGTACTTCTTTTCAAGCTCGAGGACTTCCTCCTGAAACTGAGCCTCGAGCTTGGCATGCTCCTTCTGAATACCCTTCAAGCCAGCAACACGGCGACGGACCGGGGCAGGGAGAGACTCGATGTAGCCTGATGAGCGCCCGACAAGCGATCCAAGTTTACCTTGGATCATGGACACAAGCCCGGGATTCCTTGCAAAAAGAGAAGCAGCCGTAGCGTGATCGAGTGATTCTGACATATATGTTAGAATCATGCTATCGCTTTACACGGAACGAAAATTTTACCTTCTTTGATGCTTGCAACACCGGGTTGTTGAGCATGAGAAGAGATAGGTGCATTGTTAGCCGGTGTGTTTTGCGGCGTCCTGTCGTTCGACAAAGGTTAGCAGGAAGAGACAGGAGGCCAAAAAGATGGTCGACGAAGCATGATGTATGGGAAGCAGAGATCATCGAAGACGGCATGACTTACGGTGCGACCGGAAAGTCCGCCTTCTTGTTCCTAATAGGCTCAGACATTGCGAAAGGTTGTCGGATTAGGGAAAACAGCGTTGATTGAGGGGTTGTTGCGGAAGAGGTTTGGCAAGGGTTGAGGAAGAATTTGATATGCTTCGCTTTTGGGAGGTCTGGAATAAACTGGCTTGGTGGGATCGTTAGCGCCCTTGGGCCGAGGGGCTTGGCGGGACCAGTAGTGTTGAGAACCTCGCATCTGTAAAGGTAGTCGGCTCCCAACAATAATAAGTATACAAGTCATTGTCACTATTGCTTACTGTTGCTTATTCTCTGACTGAGCACCATGTCTGCCTGATTCGATAGACTCATTTGATACTTATGGATGGAAAGATGTGCGTGGATGCAAATTTTGACGCTGTTTAACTTCTGTACCTAGTACTAAATGGAAACAGGTCGATACGCAGTCCATAGGTACATGCATGGTCGTTACTCCCTAAGGTACCTACCCTCTTGGTTAATATATGCCATCATTTTACCTCCGCAATAAGCCACCAATAAGTAATAATCTTCGCTGTCAAGCTAAGGTATTGGGTTTATTACATGCCTCATGAGCTAGGTGGTGACTGCTATCGCTACCTTAGACTCCTTAGTATGCTTAATGCCTAGGGTACACTGAAAACCGAGGAAGAGCTTTGTTTCTGCGAACCATAGGAGACATCGCTCACTGCACACCAAGATAGAATAGGAGAGATAGATTTAACAATGATCAAACCCGCATTGTTTATTGGCATTAACACTTAACTAAGGCAGATACCTTAGGGGCCGGGTATTTTGACAGTTATGGTCATTCATAATATATTTATATCCTCCGATATTAATGACAGGCAATAACAACTATAGATTATATATATATGAACTGATTTATATAGAGTGTTAATCTTGTATATACCTCTCCACAAACCTACATTCCTTATAGTGCGAGAGATACTATCCATAAGGTAGGATGGATCATCATTGTAGTTCGGTAGGGAGCTAATAGCTAATTAAATCAATGAAATCAGAATTATCAGAGACATAATAAACAGTCACGTGCCGATAGAGGACGATAGAGGTACCTCCAGACATTATCTTCGGAAAGCAGATTCCCACATTACTTGGCTCACGCAAAAGAGTACTTACTGAGTGGCATATATAAAAATCTAGTATCTCTTGCTGGACTGAACGTTCGCCTTATATATCTTATTCAGGAATACTCAGCGCCCCCCCACCCGATGACGTCCGTTCAAAATTGATGTCGAACTTGTGAGTTGGCTGAGAGCATAATTCATTGAAGGAGCACTCGCTAGCACAATGCGCCTCAGTGAAGATGAATCCGCTCGGTCAGTGCCCGAGACCTCATCAGTTGAGGGTGCGCCTGGAGCTAGTCATCGACGTGACTCCATGAGAAGCAGGTATGTTGACGATACTTCAACGTGTCTCTGCTGCGTGCCGCTAACACATCATCAGCTATAGTATTGTGTCGGATGTCGAAATGGCTCGGACCGAGGTATATCAATTAAGCCTAACTCTGCGTCACTCTGAAGTATGTCTTAACGTGACTTGACAGGTCTTTGACGGGCCGATATCAGAGAGTATCCCTTCAAGCGTTGTCTCATTTGCCCATCGCCGCGGCCGGAAGGACTCGACCATCAGCTTTACTTATTTTCAAGAAGAAGATGGGTTCATTGAGTGGCCTCGCGAAGAAGTAATCGACGCTGAAAGCGAATCTGACGAATTGTCGATGGGTGAGGCTAGCGAGGCAGATGAGTCCATTATATCTTCTCGCAGGTCCAAACGCCTGTCTTACTCCAGACCCTCAGCAGAGGACCCTCTCCTTCCGCGGCGCCCATCATCGACTTTCTATACTGGAGAGCGCACAATCGACAGCAGGCTCACCCAGAAAGTTCATATCGTGTCGGAAGACTTGACCATTGTCATCGCTGGATTTTCAACGAGCTCCACGGGCTTGGCGCTATATTCTTTGCTATGCATTTTTACTTTGGGCTTTGCATATATTCTTCTACGTTGGTTGCCAAGATGGAGAGTCCGACTAATAGGAAAGCCGACGCCCCTTCGATTATGTCAATGGGTCGCAGTGGAGGTGGGTTTTCCCGTTTATCACGGTATAAGGTCTCCGCTGAATATGTGCAGGATCAATGGAATCAATTCAGCATATGTGAAGTGTTGAGCATACCTTACGGACGTGTGCTCTCCACTGTCTTTGCAGATTCCGAAAGTTGTACACAGGACGAAGATAACGATTCAACTGTCTCATACCTGAGATATATTGATTATCGTTGTCTCCGCTTCTTCTACCACCCTGTCGAGGACAAATTTAGTTTGATCAGTGGCTGGAAAGATCCACTGTGGACGAATATCAAACGAATGCGAATCGGGTTGGACGCAGATGATCACGATAGCCGCGCGCAAATTTTCGGAGCGAATGTCATTGATATACAGCAGAAATCCGTTTTTCAACTTTTGATCGATGAAGTAAGAGCCATGCTTTTGATTACGTATCGTCAAGTCCAGAGTCTCACAAAACAAGGCGTTTCACCCGTTCTACATGTTCCAAATTGCGAGTCTTGTCCTATGGTCGCTGGATGAATACTATTACTATGCCGTTTGCATTTTCCTCATTTCGGTATTCAGTATCTGCGCAACCATTCTTGAAACACAAACGGTATGTGGTGGCCGTCATTTGACTTCGGATACCCTAATAGCTGAGCTTAATGCAGACGATGAAAAGGTTGAGGGAAATCTCGCTCTTTGAGTGCGATACCCGCGTGCTTAGGAATGGCTTCTGTAAGTATTAATCCTTCTGCATCAAGGGCTGGAACGCAAAGTTAATTTTTGGACTGCCAGGGAGGACTGTCCCTTCTCCAGAATTGGTCCCCGGTGATGTCTTTGAATTCTCGGATCCGTCTTTGAATCAAGTTCCCTGCGACTGCATCTTGTTATCTGGAGATTGTATCGTGAACGAGAGTATGCTGACAGGTCTGTGAAACAAATACCTCCATAATTCTGTTGTGTGATTGGAGACTGACTTTAGATAAGGAGAGTCTGTTCCCGTATCAAAAATCCCGTTGACAGACGACGCGTTGAAGTACCTTAACCTTAGTACTCCATCTGTCCACCCGAATGTTGCCAAGCACTTCCTTTTTAGTGGAACAAAGGTCATTCGTGCACGGCGGCCACATAGCGTCGATGACGGTGAAGCCATTGCCTTAGCAGTGGTTGTGAGAACTGGTTTTTCGACAACCAAAGGTGCCTTAGTCCGTTCAATGCTTTTTCCCAAACCCTCAGGATTCAAGTTCTACAAAGATTCATTTCGTTACATCACAGTAATGGGTGTAATTGCTGCTTTTGGTTTTATAGCATCATTTGTCAATTTTGTCCGCTTAGGTGTAAGTCTGGCACAAGAAATGATACAAGAGTTAAGCTTACATTGCGCAGCTTTCCTGGCATTTAATCATTGTTAGGGCACTTGATCTAATCACGATCGTTGTGCCACCAGCATTACCAGCTACTCTGACAATCGGCACCAATCTAGCTCTTTCACGACTCAAGGGTCACAAGATATTTTGTATCAGCCCGCAAAGGTTTGAAACTGTTCTCTATCCGCTGTGATATTTATTCACTAAGAAACCTGCAGGGTCAACGTTGCAGGCAAGCTTGATATAGTCTGTTTCGATAAGACTGGAACTCTCACAGAGGACGGTCTGGATGTGCTCGGTGTGCGAATTGTGACTCAGGACTTGAGGTCTGCACCACTTGATATATCTTATAGATGTCTGCTCACTAGGACAATACAGATTCACTGATCTAAAACCTGATTTGGCTTCTCTGGCCTCCACATCTTCATCTTGGGTCGGAGCTTCTGTCGGTTCTCAGCAACACAAAAATATCGTCCACGCTATGGCAACATGCCACTCTCTCAGAGTAGTGGATGGCGAGCTAATGGGAGATCCTCTCGATGTGAAGATGTTCCAATTCACTGGCTGGTCTTATCAGGAGAACGGAAGCGAATCTATAGAACCCCATGGTCCTAAGTATGAAACAATCATGCCACCCATTGCGAGGCCGCCTAATCAGATAACCGATTTGAGTGGTCAAATAGGGGCCAGTCGACCTGTAAGCGTGCTTCCTCTATGGGAAAATCCTGTTAGGACGCGCAGCACATCACTGATTCAAACAACGACACGCTTTTTTAGGTACCAATAGAACTCGGAGTTCTCAGGAATTTTGAGTTTGTCTCTGAACTGCGCCGTGCGAGTGTCGTCGTAAGACAGTTTGGAGATGGCGGAGCAAGCTATTTCGTCAAAGGCGCACCAGAAAGTCTGAAGACTATTTGTCTCCCTGACAGTTGTGAGTCAACCACCATAACCACCATATTGAGTGTTTATATCGAGCCCAATGAACTGACAACGTTGGACAGTGCCGCACGATTTCGATGAATTGTTGAGCTACTACACACACAAGGGTTACCGTGTCATTGCGTGCGCTGCGAGATACGAACCAAAACTCAGCTGGATGAGAGCCCAGAAGTTGACTCGAGAACTCGTTGAACGCGACCTCGAATTCATCGGATTCATTATATTTGAAAATAAATTAAAACCCAGCACTACTGGGACAATAGCAGAGCTCAGTAATGCAGGCATACGAAATGTCATGTGCACGGGCGATAATATACTTACGGCAGTCAGCGTGGCCCGAGAGTGTGGCATGATTCGAGCGGATGAACAGTGTTTCATACCAAGATTTGCGGAAGGTGAGTCTACCGCGGTCACTTTGTAGCAATCGTTGACCAGAGTAGGTCATCACCACGATATTGGAGCATCTCTGGTCTGGGAATGTGTTGATGATCCGGCGCTGAAGCTTGACTCGAGCACTCTATTGGTATTGACTTGCCTACCTTTGAATTGATCTTACGGCTGATGGAAATTAGCCGTCGTTGACTCCGACAAATGTGGATCTTTCCGTGCCAGCAATCGCGTGCAACATTAATAAGTATACACTTGCAATCAGTGGAGATGTCTTCAGATGGGTTGTGGATTTTGGCAGCGATGTTGTTTTGAAAAGGGTGAGCATTCGAGCGATTCGCAGTCTTCTCTGGTTCACTTTTTCCCTTTTCCCTCTAACACTGCCGCAGATGCTTGTTCGAGGAAACGTATTCGCCAGAATGTCGCCTGATGAGAAGCATGAACTTGTCGAAAGACTCCAGTCCTTGGATTATTGTTGTGGATTCTGCGGGGACGGAGCTAATGATTGTGGTGCATTGAAAGCCGCAGATGTCGGTATATCCCTCTCTGATGCCGAAGCATCCGTTGCGGCGCCTTTTACCAGTCGTCAATTTGATATATCCTGCGTTCCACAACTGATCAAGTCAGTGCCTACCCATTTCTCATTTGAGGTAGATCTTTTGCTAAGCCAGCAACAGGGAAGGCCGCGCTGCTTTGGTTACCAGCTTCTGTTGCTTCAAGTACATGAGTTTGTACTCCGCAATTCAATTCTCGAGTGTCAGCTTTCTATATACGTCAGCATCGAACCTTGGCGACTTTCAGGTGAGTATAGTAAACTCTTCTCAGGGTAGTCTCTCTAACAATTCCAGTTTCTGTTCATTGACCTGGCGCTCATTTTGCCGATTGCAA
Organism: Aspergillus lentulus; assembly: GCF_010724455.1. Next base: position 24,619 of record NW_022983930.1, on the reverse strand, counting down.
TATTTAGTAAGCATTCTAAACCATCTTCAATACTATGTTGATTCCAAAGCTAACGGTTTGAAGTGGGCTGGACTGGCCCATATCCTGTGCTTTCCCGCAAGCGACCAACTGCAAATCTTGTGTCTCGGAAAGTGTTAACTCCCCTGCTTGGTCAGATATCCATATGCATCCTTACTCAATTCGTGGCGTTCAAGGCTGTCCAATCGCAACCCTGGTATGTTAGCATGCATATGACTCTCCACCGGAAGCCTGATTTTAACCATTCACAGGTTTCAGCCTCCAAGAATAGACTTGGACAATAGCAATATAGAGAACTCCGAAAATACGGCTCTATTTCTGATCTCAATTTTCCAATATATATTTACGAGCATAGTTCTGAGCGTGGGACCACCATTTCGGATGCCAATGAGGGCGAACAGTGAGTGTTACATCCTTAGTGGCCGGATTAAAACTGACTAAATCGATAGAACCCCTGATCGTCACAATTGTCGTTGACACAATCGTGTCAAGCTACATGCTCTTCGATCCACCGGAGTGGATTATCGAAACTATGCAGCTGACATTTGTATCCAGGGGTTTCGCGTTTTGGCTTTTTGCACTCGCTATCGGCACATTTCTACTTTCGTTGGTCGCCGAACGCAAGTTCTTCCCCATACTCTCCCGGGCAATTGGTCATTTGAAAACACGGCTACGTCCGGGAAACCGTAAGCAGCGCCGTCAATATAAAGTGCTGCTTGATGAAATGCAAACATGAGCCTTGATTGTGGATACATACATAGCATTGGATATCAACGGTAATGCTATGGAGCGATTTGACCGCACTGTGTGTGAAGATTTTCAACCTCGCCGCTCGTTCCGCTCGACAAAAGGTAACCTTGAAAAATTGGGCTGTACATGGCGAACTGAGACGGACATAATGTTAATTCTCATATGTAACGGTCATCAATGGTCCCAAGGATGCTTCCAACCCAACAAAGCGGGGCCATCCTTCTTCGCACGATACATGAGCTGAGGGGTGGTGAAACCATTAAATCAGCATGCTCCTTAATATGGAAATAGAAGTGGGAAAGCTCGTACAAAGAACCACATGCTGGCACCTAAGGCAGTTGCTGTGAAGCGATAAAGCGGCCGTGCCGGATGAATATGGATAGGATGGTTCGCAGCCATCTTGGTGCTAGCAAGCTCAATTAGAATATTTATGAAAAGCTCTAGGCCCGAGAATATACTTGCTCAAACAGACACGTCTAACAGCTTCTTTCAAGACTGTGAAGGCAATATAAGTGCTAAGACATGAGAACTGTTTCAGAGATGGTCGCCAAAGGCAAGTCCAAGTCAAGGGTCACGGGAGGTCCACGTGACTTCAACCACTATTTTAAGCAAAGGCGCAAAACACTCTACTTACCATGTGCTTGTGACTTACGGAGTATATAGCATTGGTTTCCTAAGCGATAGTATGCATATTACCGTGTGGGGCTAAATGTAATTCTTTATATTTGAAGTTCCGAAAGATTTATTAATATGCATCAAAACATTAAAATCATTAAAGAGACTGTCTTGAGTTGATACGGACCTTAACTTTCACAGCTGCAACCCCCTTATCTTTTCAATCAGTCGAACTATAGTATGATACTTCCCTACATCATATGACTGGCTCTTCAGTCCCTAGGTTCCCGAGGTACTCTTCTCATTCCCTCCAAACAATATCCCGATGGCTCACAGTGTTAGTGGGTCATAATTTTCAGCACGGACGCTCGGCCTTGTGTAATTTCTATCGCCCAGGTTATTCTTCACTTGAAGAGCCAGATTCTTAATGAAAATGGCTATCGCATCTCTGGAAAGGGATGACCATGGCAATCCGAGATTCCGGGGTTGTACCAGCATCCGCGATTTTGAGTTCTTGGGCAAGCTGGGAGAAGGTACCTTTGGGTCAGTATCGTAATGCATGATTTCCAATACTCTTGTCAAAATACTGATTGCTAAAAGGGAGGTTTACAAGGCGCGTTCGAAGAAAGATGGATCTATAGTTGCACTAAAGAAGATTCTCATGCACAATGAGAAGGATGGTGTCAGGTCATTCGATCATGGACAACATTACCAAAGGCTGATAGAATCTATACCAGTTTCCTATCACGGCCCTTCGTGAAATTAAACTGCTGAAGATGCTATCGCACCGCAACATCCTACAGTTAAAGGAGATGGCTGTGGAACGAGGCAAAGGTTTGCCGTTGATTTCCCCAAGAAAGGGAGAGAAAACTAACTTAGTACAGGGGATGGACGCAAAAAACCAAGCATGTACATGGTGACTCCTTATATGGAGCATGATCTTTCGGGGCTGTTGGAGAACCCGGCAGTGAATTTCACTGAACCTCAAATAAAATGCTATATGCTTCAGCTTCTTGAAGGACTTAAATATCTACACGGTGTATTCCTTCCCCTTTACCATATGACCGGAGACCGTTCTAATTTATGAGTTACAGAACCGCATCCTACATCGCGACATGAAAGGTCAGTCAAAATGCATTCAAGACGCAGAGAAAGGCAATTCTTGTGCTGACCCGTTATAGCTGCCAACTTGTTGATAAGCAACAACGGCGTACTTCAGATTGCGGATTTCGGCTTAGCTCGGCCATATGATGAGCCTCCGCCTCAGCCCGGAAAGGGTGGAGGGGAAGCTAAAAGAGACTATACCACGTTAGTTGTTACACGGTGGTACCGCCCCCCGGAACTTCTCTTTCAACTTCGACGTTATACAACAGCTATTGATATGTGGGGTGTTGGGTAAATCTTCTGTTCTCTTGCTCCCGCCTTTTGTTGTTACTAACCATTGTAGGTGCGTTTTCGGCGAAATGTTCAAGGGGAAACCGATTCTTGCTGGAAGCAGCGATCTCAACCAAGCCCAGCTGATATTCAATCTTGTTGGAACACCAACTGAAGAAAACATGCCCGGTTGGAGTTCTCTACCTGGCTGCGAGGGCGTGAAAAGCTTTGGGTATAAACCAGGCAGTCTACGTGAGGTATTCAAAGAGTAAGGCCATGTCTTTCTATTGACTCATAATCCAACAGGACCTGTCCTGAATGTTAAATGAAAAGCCATCTGATTCAGGTCACAGTCAAAGTCCAATGGCCATATCCCTGCTTGAGGAGCTTCTCAAGCTTGACTGGCGGAAAAGAATCAATGCTATTGATGCAATAAAACATCCCTATTTTTCCAGCCCGCCATTCCCTGCCCGACCTGGGGAGCTCCCTAGTTTTGAGGACTCACATGAATTTGATAGGAGACGTTTCCGTGGGCAACGAGGCGCCATTCCCCCGGCACCTGCAGGGGGCTCTGTGGGAATGGGTCCAAACAGTGGCTGGGCAACTAATTCCGGCCCCAGACCAACAACAGACAACAGAAATAGCCGTATTCCCGGTGCTGCACGCGTTGGCCGGCTCCCTGCACACGGGGTTCAAAACCATCCTACAAAGCGCCCTTTTGAAAGCCGGAATGCTGTATCGCATGGGTCTTTAAACGCGGGGGAGTCGTTTCCAGGCTTCTGGGGTTCAAAAGATGGCGGCTTGCCTCCTAAACCCCCTGCGTCTGCTCGTCAATCATGGACCATGGGTCATTCAAATAGGGCGACACGTGAGAGAGGTCAACGCAATCATTTTGGAGGATGGCCTGATGGGAAACTGGATTCGTACATCCCGACTTACAGTGACGCTAGTGAACATTCTCGAGAAAGGAAAGGCAATAGCCCGAGTTCCATTGTTGATCGGCGTGATCTGGAACTCGAACAATCTAATGAGGGGCATAAACAGGGTCATACTTGGGACCGTTATGCTTCAAGAAGACGAAGCCGGAGTCCTGACTTTCGAGCGGCTCGAACAGAGGATCGAGCATTATATCGACGGTGATAAGCTCGTCCTTGTGAGAAACTGATGCAGAAAGGCTTTGCCAATTGTACCCTATGACGCTCTTGGTACCGAATGATTCAATGTTTATTATACGTCTCCTGCTGTCTATGACTTACTAAAACCCAGGCAGCTGCGGTTCGAAGTGGTGGGTCTCAGTTCCATGTTTTGTGCCTTACCAGTACCGGTAAGGAGTGCATTTGTCGCCTCATGGAAGCTATTGTATGTGCCTTCTTCGAATGATATCTGAGGAGGGCCAGAACGTACAAATACACCTGCAGAAGGTGAGTAATGCATTGAGTTTGTATTGATGAATACTGACGAAGTTTAAAGTGTTCAAATTCGGAACAAGATTTGACTTGTTCGCGCTAGCATACGTGGGAACTTGGGATGGAATCCGTGATCACGTTTAGCAGGTCGACTGTATACGAGATGCCAACCAAAAAATTCAAAATAGACTATGTTCGTTGATTCCAGTGATGTTCAAGATTTCCCTTTTTTGCCCTCTCTATATCCTTCTATTTACTGTTTTGTCTTCTTGAGCACACAAGACTGGACTGTTCAACCATGAAATGAACCCTCCTCAATACGCATGGTCCGGACTCGGAGTCCTGCAGGATTCCCGAAGTTGGGTGAATATTTTCTGAGCTGTGCAAGAGCCTAGTACAATATTCTGGTCATGATTCGGGCTAGATTAAACAGAGATGTCAGCCACGTATCCCTTAGATTCTCAAACGGTCACACATACAGGACAAGCTTTCTAGTCTCTCATACAATTCCTTGATGGTGGCATTGTCGACGTTACTGATATCAGCCATAAGATAGGCCACCTGCACAATTTTAGCTTTGCAATATTTGAACTGCCGATTGAGGTATCATGACGTACATCGCCTCTACTATCAGTCATCTGTTTATCAACATTATGGTCCCCGAGAATCTCGTTCACTATATCAAACATTAGAACGTCAAATATCTCAGAAAACAGTTGATCGAGCCAAACCTTTGCGCAGAACTCCAGGGACGTTGTGATGAATGTAGATGACCTAAACAAGAATTCAGCGGCTGCGAACCATGTTGTGACTGAGATTTCATTTCAACCTACCCGGGCATGGTTGGGTTCCTCCATTGTAAGTGAACGAAGGGTGACTTCAGGGAGGTTGACGGCACCAAGAGTTGTTCCTTCATTGACGTATCGTACTAAAGCTTGTCCTACCTCGACGCCTATGGCACTCTGCGCTTCTTCGGTGCTACCTCCAATGTGTGGGGTCAATATCACGTTCTTTAGACCACGGAGATCCGAGGCCCAAGTGTTAAGATCATCATTGAAATAGTCACCATTGCCGGCAGGTTCATTCGGGTAGACATCGAGGGCAGCTCCCGCAATCTTACCAGAACGCATTGCGTGAATGAGGGCGGGAATATCCACAACACTTCCTCGGGAAGCATTGATCAAATAAGCTCCAGGCTTCATTTGCTCGAATTGCTGTGAGCTTATCATGTCCTTCGTTTCTGGTAGTTCAGGGACATGGCACGTAACAAAGTCAGATTTGGACAAAAGGGCTTCCAGCGTCGGCACTTGCTGCGCAGTACCCAATGCCATCAAATTCAAGACGTCGTAGAAGATGACCGACAAGCCCATTGCCTCGGCCAAAACAGACAATTGCGCGCCGATATGACCGTAGCCGATGATTCCTGCCAAGAGAATAAGTCTCGATTCCACATTTCAAACAGGACAGGCGTACCCAAAGTCTTCCCACGGATTTCCCAGCATTTAGCGCTTACTTTATTCCAAGTACCGCCATGCATCTCCATGGAGCGGTCACCTAGCTGACGGGCAAGCGCAATAATCTCAGCTATGACCAATTCGGCCACACTTCGAGAATTGCTGAAGGGAGAATTGAACACAGCAATGCCATGCTCGGCCGCGTATTGGAGGTCGACCTGGTTAGTCCCAATACAGAAACACCCAATAACAATTAGATTGCGAGCTTCCTTGAGGACGCGGGATGTGAGCTTTGTCTTCGAGCGGATACCAATCACATGCACATCACTGATTCAAAGAGGTAGACAGTCAGCTCAGAGAAAGTCACAAAAGGTTCGGCCAAACGAACCGTATCTTCTCTATTAATTGATCCTCCGGGAGAGAGGATTTGAGGAATTCGACTTGATAGCCTTGTCCCGTGAGAATATCGCGGCCAGTTTGATTTACGTTCTCCAAGAGCAAAACCTTGATGTCCTCTGTAGCGAAAGGTTTTAAATGCTTTGCATTGGGTAAAGGAATCGTGCGGCCTGCAAATGCAGACCCTCCATGACTCGAGGGTGCAGACTGAAAGGATGCCGTTGGGGATGTGGAAAGGTTCGCATTCTGAGAGACGTTGAGGTCTCGGCGTATATTTATGTCTCGAGCAGATGTCGCCATTTTGACAATAACCGAGCGAAAGCAATGAAAAAGCAAGCAATATAGTGAAGGTAGAGAGAGGTATGGAGCAATTGAAGCTAGAGAGGGAAGATTTCACAGTGAATTCAATGCTTGAAAATATCAGGACCGATATAATAACAGGCTCGCCGGAATCGGACACCGATTGTAAATCACGACATCTCACTGATCTGAGTCATTGAGCTCGGCGGGGCTCTCGTTCTTACCCCTCCTATCGGAGACTTGTGGGAGGCTCTGGAAGCTCCACTTCGGCTTGCCTAAGATAACAGGAACACCACTTCTCGGTGATAACTGATAACAAGGGATGCAGCTCAGCGGGGGTTGAAAAATTGAAAAGAGCTCAGTGGGTGCTGAGAACCATGATGCAGAGATGTAGGAAGCCTTCTTTATCGTTATACTTAAGTTTAATAGTCGACAGCATCCATTTTCGATAGCGCTGAGCTGCAAGCCCCAACTAAAATGCAACCTAAATATGCAGGATACTCCATGGCACCGCCAAGTCATTTCATCGTCCATATATTGCATATATTGAATAGCAATGTATTTAAGATAAGTACCAGATGACACTGTAATTATTGGGTTACAAGGGTGACTATTCTTTTCATTTCCCGATGAATGACTGTCTGATCTTAAGGAGTAATCACACATCAGCAGAGTCGGATTCCACGGGAAGAAAGGACCAGTAAATCACACCCACTCAGACCCGAAGGTCCTGTAGCTTTTTGGTAGCTTCCCCGGTGCCAGCTGCAGTTTTTATGTCTTGTCTGCTTTTGGATTTATGGGATGTCGTGTCTTTAGGAAGATCCTTGGTATACGGTAAGAATTCGGGAGCGCCGGGGATATATTTTCTTAGAGGCTCGGGCACATTGAATCCCTATGCTTCATTAGCGAATCAATGCCATTTGAGATAGCTCGTTTTTCAACACATACATCATCGGTTTGATAGTTCTCAAGGATGCAACAAAGCGTACGCTCTGTAGCACATAGCGTAGCATTGAGCGCGTGGACATAGGATTTCTTGACATCAGTGGCTTTCTTTGTGCCATAGCGTATTTCCAGAGCTCGTGCCTGGTAGTCGGTGCAGTTGGAACAAGAAACTAATTCCTTGTATTCACCCTGGAACGGGAACCAAGCCTCGAGGTCGTATTTCTTCGACGCGGCATTGTTCAAGGCGCCTGAAACGATAGCGACGACCTGATAAGGAAGACCAAGCGACTGATAAAACTCTTCTGACGTGGCCATCATCTCTTCAAAAACTTGCCATGAGTTTTCAGGCTTGGTAAGAACGAATTGTTCAACCTATGATGCATGAGCAAGCAAGCAGACGAACGATGACAGGGTTATCAGAAGTTACCTTCTCAAATTGATGGACGCGGAAGATACCCCAGGCATCTTTTCCATGAGCACCGGCCTCCTTTCGGTAGCATGTACTGTACCCGGCATATCTTTATCATACTTAGCAATGAACACAGTGTCAAACGTTGAGTTGCTCACTTGATTGGAAGATCTTTGTCCTGGATCCATTCTCCGTCGTGCAGGGCAGACAGCGGTTGTTCAGAGGTGGCTATGAGATACTTGTCGGTAGACTTGTCATCGCTCTCAGTCACCTTGTACAGCTCTTCATCAAACTGCTCGAGTTGCGCGGTCTTCGCCATCAACTCTTTGAGCATGAATTGAGGCGGCTGGTTCGGTTTGTACCCTTTCCGCCAAAGGAATTCAAGACCATAGTTGATAAGAGCTAGGTTTAGGAACAGACCGTAGCCTGTCAAACAATATCCACGGTGGCCAACGATTTTCACACCCCGCTCCGAATCGTACCCATCAAGGCGGGTGAGGACTTCGTGATGAGAAAGACAATTGCGCTTCTCTACCACCACGTTTTCCGGGGCCCACGTTCTGACCACCACATTGTCATCCTTTAAGTATATGAGTTTCCGATACTAAGATCTGGAAAGAGTAACCCACCTCATTATTGCTCACAGGCACTGACTCATGAACATAGTTCCCAATTGTCCGAATCTTACGATCTCTCATGCTTTCCAGTTCAGAGGCATGCTCGTCAGCCTCCTTTTTCCGTTTTTCCAGAGCGGCCTTCTGTTCCATCAAGTCACCCGCATCCTCTTTATTCTACCCCGCTCTAAGCGTTAGAAACGAATAATTGACAGAAGAGAATTGGGCAAAAGTATGGAGTAGGTTTGAGGGGCAATATAGACAGTAAGTTTGCCTCAAACCACTTAGCAACAGACCTTCTTTCGCTTTCCGATTTCTTTTTGGAGCGCATTGAGCTCTGATCCTATTTGCATGACTTCGTAACGCGCTGCTATGCGTCAGAACAAATTCGTTCTACCATTGGGCAGCGCTCTCTGGGGAAATATGTATACCTCGACGAGCCTCCTCATAGAGAGTAATCACTTCATCGACCACATTTTCTGGTGCAAATCGCTTCCGCTGGCTCTCCTTGATCTTATTCGGATTCCCACCGCGATCGGAGACAAAATCGGCAAGATCAAGCATCTTAAGTCTATAATAGGAGGGATAACAAGGAGGAATCAACCAGAAGAACTTAATGAATGAAGATATTCAAGAGACAGATGGAGGACAAATGTGGGAAGGCTTTGACACAGTCGAACCCGGTGTCATCTAATTAGGTTTGGAGGGGTTGAGAATAATTGAGGGGATCGTTTCGCTTGGGGGCATTGAGTAGTCATCCGTGCATAAGAAGGAGAAGTCAATACTAAATAAGGTAAGGTACTAGGGTATTATGTAATTGGAAACTTGAGTACATATTGTGTACTGTATTTACCTAATTTATCAGGCTGCTACTTAGGTAAGTTCAGGTGCTCTAAAGTTGATTACTACGTACTTCTGGATACCCTCTAGGTAGTTAACTTTCTAAGTCAGGTTCCTATGGGCCGGAAGGCATAAGCCAGGAGCGGTCGTCTGTGGTAATTATTGAAACTCGGTGGCTGCCACCAGCTGTTCCCCCAGCTTGGAATCTGGGTGTCTGCAAAACCCTAGGTGTCTATCTGAGAGCTCAAGCTGTATGTTACGTTCGCTGGTGGCATGAACCGCTCGTTGGTTACAACCCGTATACTGTAGAAAGAAAGGGCCACTGTATCTCCTAGACCAGAATGCACTTCCTGCATGAGCTCATTCTGGAAACGCTTCACTGTCCAACTCATTCAGCCATGGATCGCTCCCTCGAATGTCATCATACTTCTCTCTCTCCAGCAGTGTCCGACCCTCAGTCTTCCCAACCCCCTTGTACAACAGTGAGATTATATAACAGATAGGCCATAAAACGGGCAGGAAATCAGGACCGGGGATGATTCACAACCTCAATATTCATTACATTTCCACTCATTGAGGCGCAGGCCCGTAGAAGATTGGACTGGAATGCAGGAACCTCAAGTAGCGCTACATTAGTATGCACTTGCTGCCGCCTGCTGGTTGGGACGGGTTTTGGGACTTCTCAATCTCGCCAATCATCAAATCAAACGCTTTTGTGACGTTGTAGTCGAGACGAGCACTAGCCTCAGTGAAGGCGCAATGAAACTCTTCGCCCAATTGCCTACCCTCGTCCAGCGAAACTTGACGCTGTTCCGATTTGAGATCGCTCTTGTTTCCAACAACCACGAGAGGAACGTGATCCGCTCCCTGCTCTTCGATTAGCGCAGGAAAATAAAGCCATGCTAGCAACCTGCCGAATGCTTACAAGATGATTCAGAATTTTGTCGCGTATAACCCTCACCATGTCAAATGACTGGCGGGACGCTACAGAATAGACAATGATATACCCGTGTATTCCGATAAAGTGCTTAGAATTAAGTATGCTGTATTCATCCTGGGATGGAGTTTGTTAGCCTAATTGAAGTCGCTCATGCCTGTATGCTCACTTGACCAGCTGTATCAACGATCTCTGTGGCAAAATCCTGACCGTTGTACTTGATGATGCGACTGAACGTATTCTCAATGGTAGGATAATAGCTCTCGACAAAATGATGTTCAACAAATCGGACCGTAAGAGACGATTTGCCTGCGGGATCAATTAGTTCGGGAAACACAATCAAAATGAAAGATCTCTGAGCAGGGCGACAGGCAAGTAGGTGGCATGCCCGTATACGGAATCGTACCCACGGACCGACTACCAACAATGGCAATCTTCCTCTGTTTCGGCGCAGCAGGCATATTTCCCTGCGTTTCGTGGTTTTCTTGACCTCCCCTCCGTCGCTTTGATTGGGATCACCTGGAAGTAAGAGCAAGGGAAAATGCCCCAACCTTTGCGAAGTTGGTTCTAATGATCACGCCGACTAGCCAGACTGGGGCAAATAAGCACTGTGCCCCAATGAGATAAACTGCCTGAGAGAAAGTGTAGTGATTAAATTACAATAATCGAAATACCGATTAGTTTGCTGTTTTCTCGGGGTCTACCTAGTTATATAAGGTGCATGTTCCCAAGTGGCAAATCACCAAAGCATCAAACTACGTAGATGCATACCAAGGTCGCTCAGAAACCGCGGAACATACAAACATATCAAACGACATCCGATCACCGATCACCGACCAAACCTACATCATCTTGAAGCCCCGTTTGCGGCGTCCTTTGCCCTCCATCATTACATGATCATCTGTGCTGGCAGGGAAATGATGTTTACATTCAGCATAATATCCGCGCCCTAATGGGTGACATACAGATGGGAATCCAAAAAAGGTCTGGCTATTTCCACGCCATTGTGCCTATCCACAATTTACAAGAGCGTGTTTTCACGCAGCTGAATCTGCTGTATGATATGTTCTAATCTCGCCACAAGTCCGGAGTTTTGGCCTTTTCGTGACTCGGATGGATCCAAGTCTGAATCAATTTTCCGATAGTATTTCAGAAACTCACCTGCGGTTGATAAAACTACGGTAAGTCCCTTGTTGTCGAGTGACCTCCTCACCTGGGAGATTGCCTCGTCGCTGAAACAAAGCGTGAGCAGCAGGATAGATAGATATCCGACAGTAACGTTGCGATTGACTGTAGGAGTTGTATGTGCCTATGGACATTGTTATCCGAAGAACAGATTTGAAAGCGACATGCTGTTTGCTTCTTTTACCTACCTCACTGACCGAATTCACCCTTTCGTAAAATCGTTCCAAAAGCGATTGGATTAAAGATGTCGAATCGAGAGTCAGATGAAGGAAAAGACCCCTCGCTGACTCGCTTTTCTCTGTCATATTGATAAGGACACCCAAGACTAAGACTAACGTGTGCAAGGAGTTGTCCTCCCCTGTAGAACTATCGTCGGACGCGGCGCGAATCTCTGACGTGACGATGTTGACCAATCCCTTCACCAGCTCTGGTGTTGCATATTCGTTACAGAGATTCGGGTCGCTATTGGTGAGGTTCAATATTGCTCGAATATAGTACATGCGAAGTTGCCTACCCTGGTTGCACTGGCTCAGATTGAGAATTTCATGAAGCCGAGAAAGTGAACTCAGAGACGGGTAGTTTTGATCGTGGTCTGCTGCGCTGAATACGATCGCGTAAGACTCCAGTATCGAGAAAATCAAAACCAGTGTCCTGAACCTTTCCCGCGATACAGGAAATTTGATAGTCTTGCCTCTTTCTGGCAACAACAATTTGACAAGGTGGTCTGACAGAGTCGCCGGAATGGGTTCAATGCTGCCGCCCTTATTGTTCAAACTTACTAGGCAAGACTGGATGCTACTAAGAGCCACAAATTGAGGCGATATTTTGAAAGCCGGCTCGTCTCCGCTGATGGTTGAAGATAAACGAGGTAAAATGTGCTTGATGGACATTTGTACCGATCTTGATAACCCAGCAGTTGGTAGTTGCGATAGAGACAAAAGATCACGTTCCACGGGCAGTAGCACAGGAGATAGAACCATCACATCTGGCCAGTGGCTGATTAACGAGATGTGAGATACCTTGTCGCATGAATTGACCAATCTGCATGCGCAAAGGGCGAACGATGCAGATACCACATCAAGGCGACCATCTATGCATCCGACGAGTCGTTCGTGGAAGCCATGTTCGAGAAAGCGCCGGACAAACTGACGGTCCAGTAGCTTTTCACATAGCTGGACAAAACTACCGCATCTACCAGATGTGGTATTGTATGCATCCTCAATGTCTTCGAATATCAATTCAATCGCGCTTCGAAAGCGGGAGTTGTCTCCAGCTTGCCTAAGCTCGTGAATCCCACGAACAGGACCGCTATCGCTTGTTTCTCCGTCACCAAGATGCGACGAATGACTGGAGAGAATCTCGCGTCCGTATTTTCGGTGCCCTTGAACAAAGCTGCCCGCTGTTGAAGCCGGGATTTCGGAAGGACGACGACTGTCAACGATAGAGGTGTCATCCAAGAAAGACCGCTGTCGCGCGTAAGTGACCCTACAGCCTCCCACTCTGGATGAGACTGGACCAGATGTTTCAGCACTCCCCTTGTTCTCGCTTTCAGTCACCAGCTTAACAGGTCCAGAACTCGGTTTCGGCTGACAGTTTAATAAAGAGTCTCTACGAGGGCTGTGGCGGGGAAGCGGGTCGACTTCGGTGTCGTCGTTGGCTCTGGATGCTCGCAACGCATCTTCGACTGTCGGCTCCAGGGGACCAAGTGAATCCACTAATCGCTTTCGCGTAGTTATTTGTGTTCTGCTCTCTGCCTTCGAATTAGATTGAAATTGAGAGCTTGAAGTAGCAAACTCAGTGGCGATCGAGAGTGTTTTGTTCTTAGATATCGTCTGCTCCGTACGGTTTGACTGCAAACAAGGCACTGCGGTAGATACTTCGTTTCTCCCAGGACCACCGTAAGATGTCGCTTGCTGAAGATCCTGGCCAATTTGTAGCTTGAGTTCACTCTGATCGACAAAGCCTTTCCCGTCTGTGCAACTCATGTCTGCGACTCCACTCAAATCTCTCTTGTCTCTTGGCGCCATACGAGAAACAGAATTATGCAGTCGATGCGAGACGTCTTGGTCCCGACCTTGTTGTGTCTTCTGAGAGACGTCAAGCTTCCTGCGTTTGTTTTGAGCAGAACGGTGTTCTTTCCCACTCTGGCCTTGGAAGCGACACAGCATCTTATCAACCGGCTCAAGAACAAGAGGTTCATCCCTAGATGGGAAACGCCCGTGTGTTTTTCCTGGAGACTGCTCCTCTGATGCTTCAGTCGTTGGGTTTGAAGATTTTGGTGGTTCATTACTCTCAATTTGTACTTTCGGCGTCGCATGATTACCCTTTCTATGTCTGGCTGTGGCGGTTCTGACAAGGTCGGTACGCCGTTCAGTGTCTTCTTTCATGTTGAATGAGAGAAGCGCCCGGAGAGTATGCTGGAGAGGAAGGTGGGAAGGACAGGTATGCCATAAGGTGCCCGTCAAAGTGTAAGTATTCTATACTTACAGTTGAGTGATGATGGTGCAATAATCAGATAAGGTATCTTATCACAACCTACGGAAGGTTTGCTATCTAGTACGGTAAGGTAGCTTACCTTACAGTTACCTTACGGTAGGTATTAGATATTTGTCGGGTGGCAAGGTAAATTATTAAAGTAACACAGTAACATGAGGCCTTTTGTACAAGCTGACGGTATTAAATTATTTTATTACAATACTTGCGAGTCTATTGCCAGTGTCTTCTAAGTAGTAGGTATGAATAGAGGGAGATTCATGACTGAAATAGAAATACCAGAACTAGGGCAGATCTATCGACCCAAGACGAAGATAAGGTACCTGTAGACTGGAGTGTAACCTACCTTAGGGTATGTGTAAAGTACCTTGTAGTACTGGTATGTAAAGGTAGCACTAAGCTCTCACTTTCCCCATCTTTCTTAGTACCAATTTACCCAGTGCTCCGCCTTTGCTGCTTCAAAATACTATTAGTACCTCTCCAGAGAGGTACTCGTAAGACAATCTGTTTTGTACTTTATCATTATTCTATTTGACGAGTTGTCAAGTCACTCGAGTTCTCCCGTATTTGCCTGTACACTATCCAGCTGTCTAACTACCTCGAGGACAGAACCATGACAAGCATTGGAATGAATGCTGCGCCTTCACCTGCACAAGGTGTTGGCCCGATTTATAGGCCTGAAGGCGAGAAGCCTACAGCAACAGTGTCCAAAGACATATCTTATGAGAATGTCCATGTGCTGCCACAAACTCCGCAACTAATTGCGCTTCTGACGTAAGAGGGATACTTCAATACAGACGCTGTGCCCTAACTGATATTGATGAGCATTAAACTCAATCATATGGAGAATCGTATCTTCTGACCAATTGCAGTATGATTAGGGATAAAAATACAAGCCGTGCCGATTTTATCTTTTACTCCAACAGGATTATCCGACTCTTGGTGGAAGAGGGATTGAATCATCTACCAGTCGTCGAGCGATCCGTTACCACTCCTGTGGGCCGTGAATACCTCGGGGTCAGATTTGAAGGAAAGATATGCGGAGTCTCAATAATGAGGGCCGGAGAAGCAATGGAACAGGGTCTTAGGGACTGTTGTCGGTCGGTTCGAATTGGGAAAATTTTGATTCAGAGAGACGAAGAAACCTGCAAGCCGAAACTCTTCTACGAAAAGCTCCCCCTTGATATCGCCAACCGTTGGGTACTGCTCCTTGATCCGATGTTTGCAACTGGTGCGTCATGTCCTGGATTTCCGATAAGATTGAAAACTACCCATGCTGACGACTTGTAGGAGGCTCTGCAACGCTTGCTGTCGAAATCCTGAAGGCGAAGGGTGTGCCCGAAGATCGAATACTATTTCTCAACCTCATTGCAAGTCCCTCTGGAGTCGCGGATTTCGCAGAACGCTTTCCAAAACTTAGAGTAGTAACAGCGTTCATTGATCAAGGCTTGAACGAAAAGAAGTTGGTTGAATTCTCTCCCAATGGATAGAACACTAACTTATCGATCCGACAGGTATATCATCCCAGGTTTAGGTGATTTTGGTGATCGGTATTATACCATGTAGCCATGTGGCTTAGCCGGAGTCGGATGTCCCGGCATGTAGCGGCATAGCTCTTACATAGAGTTGCAGTTTGCAGATGTGCTTTGAAAATTCATAGTGGTCTCGACTGCTCGACTATTGTGGTCCTTGAATGTGGTCTCGTATAGCTGTTCCATAAACTTCGTAAGTTCTCTGGTGAACTATCGATCATGGGGGCGGATAAGTACCTATTCAGTCATTATATATCACTATTTCCGACATCACGGTTGGTAGTAGGGAATGAGTGCTCCCGAGGATGAACAGCAGGTATATCATCATCACCATCGAATTTACTAGCTGTATCCTTGGCAACTGCGTCACAAGCATCCACCCAGTCTGAATATACATCAACAGCAGCAGAAAGGTCTAGCAAGTAGAATAGTGAATAGAGAAATCTCAGGTGCATTAGGAGTGACTGCACTTACAGTTAATTCCTGTTTGGAACCTTTGTCCACACACTTTACAGGATAAATTTCCAAGCCCTAGCTTTTTGTCTAATTTGACAATGACGGAGTTTTCATGATTGCAGAACAAGCAGGCAAATGTAGTTGGCAGTGGTTCTTTCTATTCCAATATTAGTATCATTGCTCAAGGCCACGTCACAAGCAATCACCTTTTTTGGTTGCTGTGGCTGTCGGCTGGACTTCTTGCGTTTACCCTGTTGATTTCAGTCAATATCTCGTTGTAATAGCTCAAAATCTAAGCTTTTGGCACCGACCATGCTTTAATATCAAGTCCTATTCAGGTCGCGAATTGTTCTCATGTGGAAAATGGTGGTCAATCAGATGTAGCTACTGGAGGACTGTTGTAATATTTGGTCAGTCTAGCCAGCTTTTGGAATAATGTTATAAGCCTTCGGATATGGTGAAGTGTTGGAAACAAGATGTGCTCGAAATTACGTATGTAGAAGTGATTGACTTGCAGATAGCATAATTATACTTTCCATTCTCATAGTACTCAACAGAGCTTGTCATATGACCAGCCGCTCTGTGGTATGCCACTGGAGATCTGGAAACAAGTAGTGGGGCTACTCTTGTATAAGGCGCCATACTCTCTACCTAGTATGCTTAGATCTTGCAGACTATGGAATGTGAAATACCTTGGATATGTACCCAGGGGCCAGAGCATGTTGCACTCCGCACTGGGGCATGGAATCGATCTCCGGTGTACTTAGCTTTCACTAGGTACTATCTAAGGTAGGTGATATATTGCCTTTGCGCTCTCCCACTGACCTCATTACTACCTTTGGCTTATGATGGACTACATCTTCCGGAGGGCGAAGGGTAAAATTCCTGCAGATACTGTTGATAAACATTTCAAAATGTATTAGTTATGTGATTACTTATGTGTATCTTGTCGATAATACCTCTTGTCTTATTAGAGTTCAAAAGGCCAGTGTGTGCAAACTATGTGGTGCCCGTATAGAAGAACACTGGTTGGAAATAAGAAGGTTATTGGAGGAGCCCCCATGATACATAATCATTATGGCATATCCACATCTATGCCACTCCAAGATGATATTGAGGTAATGAAAGCAAATGTCACATGATGTTGTGGGCAGGTATATATTATGTAATCTGATCGATAGGGCCGACGTCTCGCTTAGCGGACTTTTCTGTGGGATTGCAATTTCAACTTGTTATTCCGCCGACCAGCAACAAAGCGGTTACTCGACTCGACTCCCTCCACCAGAGCCCGTGGTGTGATATACCTGTCTGTCTTTGATACTCGCAAGATAGACTTGAGTCGCAGTTATGGCGGTTGGAAAGTATGCCAATTCACTTTTACTATTGTTACGCACACTTTTTGCATGTGTCTGGATACGGTGGTTTACAGGTACTGATCTGGGCACAGGAACAAGCGCTTGTCGAAGGGCAAGAAGGGTGTGAAGAAGAGGACCGTTGATCCTTTCTCCAGGAAGGACGAATACTCTGTCAAGGTATGTCGACTTGGACAGGTTAATTCGGCCGCAGCTAATCTGTATTAGGCGCCTTCCACTTTCCAGATCAGAGAGTATGTTACGCGCATAGATGTCGAATCGCAGGATAAAGGCGATTTATAATGGTAGGGGGAACCGTGCTGACTGGGTTATAGTGTTGGAAAGACTCTGGTCAACCGCACCAGTGGTCTCAAAAACGCCAATGACTCCCTGAAGGGTCGAATTTTCGAGGTGTCGCTCGCTGACCTGCAGAACGATGAAGACCATGCTTTCCGCAAGGTTAAGCTTCGTGTGGACGAGGTTCAGGGCAAGAACTGTTTGACCAACTTCCACGGTCTCGATTTCACAACCGACAAACTGCGATCCCTCGTGCGCAAGTGGCAGTCGCTGATCGAAGCCAATGTCACCGTGAAGACGACCGATGATTATCTCCTTCGGCTTTTTGCTATCGCCTTCACCAAGAGACGCCCTAACCAGATCAAGAAGACCACATATGCTCGTTCTTCTCAGATTCGTGCCATTCGCAAGAAGATGATCGAAATCATGCAGAGGGAGGCAGCCAGCTGCTCTCTCGCTCAGCTCACTCACAAGCTCATTCCCGAGGTCATTGGTCGTGAGATTGAGAAGGCGACCCAGGGAATCTATCCTTTGCAGAATGTTCGTGGTCCTGTTATTCTTACTCGGGATGGAGACTAACTGCAATCTAGGTCCACATTCGCAAGGTCAAGCTTCTTAAGGCTCCCAAGTTCGATCTAGGTGCGCTGCTGAATCTGCACGGTGAATCGACGACCGACGACAAGGGCCACAAGGTCGAGAGAGAGTTCAAGGAGCAGGTCCTCGAAAGCGTTTAAGTGGTCTGAATCACCAGTATGCTGGTTATTGGGACATTGATTTGTACCTACCTGTATGCCTGGATTCTTTTTTTATGAGTTAGAATGGAAAAGAACTTTTGTCGCGACATCATGTCTTTATTGACTTGTGGTGTCGGTCAATTTCTATGTCCTTCCAATAATGGTGTTTGCAAAAAAAAAAAATTTATGCCATTATCCAAATATTCAATTGCCAATTATGATCAAGTTTAGCTGTAGAATATCTGCTATGCCAGCGATGTGCTGATGCAGGGGGGCAGGTCAGTCAGTGATGTAAAGGGCTCTGTTGCTATATGCTATATTGAATCAATTAAAAGTAAGCTATAGGTGGTATAACTATAGTGTCTCACCAGCTATGATAAGTAATTTTATAATTTATACTACCTATCACTTACCTATCTGTTAGGGGCTATCATAGACCACAGCTGCAGCACTACTATTTATAACCTATTATATGCTAACTAATTACATGGCATTACCTTTATTAATATTATAAGTAGTTAGTTAGCTTTGTAAATCAATCACCTTCCCTGTAATACTAATCTATATATATAAGATGATATACTAAATAGTAGTATAATATCCTTGGTCATTTAGGGGATAATTTATATTCCTCTAATTAATTAATTAATTAATTAATTATCTTATTGGGATTAATTCTTCACTAAATTATAAGGGATATTACTATTTACTCTTATATGCTAATCATATAGCACCCTCTTATACTTATTCATATATTAACTAGCTTTACAAGAATAACCATCTTCCCTATTATATAATCCTATGTACATAAGGTACATAGTACAGTGGCATGACAGAACCTGGAAGCTATTCCTACCACGCAACATGCCTAGATCTAGTAAAATCAATGCATCTACCATGATTGAGTCTTGTGAGGCTGTTCAATGCCAAAAAAAAAAAAAAAACCCAAATATGGCATTCCTTATATGACCCTATATGACAGGGCTTGCTTACTCACACAGCTTATCTCTCTTAATTTAATCTACCTTAATTAATCTTCCTTACTTATAGCTTATCTCTCTTAATTTAATCTACCTTAGTTAATCTTCCTTACTTATTTACTTATATAGCTTATCTCTCTTAATTTAATCTATCTTAATTAAGATAGATAAGTATATCTAGGGGTCTAGAACCTTATAAGCTAAATTAATAGTAAGCTAGCTAGCTAGCTAGCCATCTTAAATACTAACCTATATAATAATTAATAAATAGGGACCTTATTAGACCCTAAAATCTAACCTCCCTGCCCCTAAGAATATAGTTAAACATATCTTACCTCTTATTTTAATTAATAGCTTATATCTCCCTAATTAAGAGCCTAGGTGTTGATTACCCCTACTAATTAAAGGCCTAATACCCTAGGATCTTTAGGGCCTATCCCTACTAATTAGAGGTGCTGGCCTCTAGACCTCTAAGAATTTAGCCTCTAGCTATCTACTAATAATAACCCTTTAGGTAGAGTAGTTATCTAACTAGATTAGGGCTTCCCCCTCCTATTAGGCTGCCTCTCTATACTAGGTTAGGCTATTTATAGACTTTGCTCTAGTATTACATACTATCTTATACTTTAATTATATACTATCTTATACTTTCTACTAGGGCCTAGTTATCTAATTAGATATTATAGCTTAGTAGCTAGCCCTAGCAGCTAGTAATAACTTATCTATTACTAATTACTCCTTTCATTTCATAGTGCACTGTATAGATATTATTAAATTTACTTAAGCCTACCCTAGTAAATCAGCTAAGGCCCCCTGGGTCAAGGGCTTTGCTTAGTAAGTACTTACCCTAGTTAGGAAGCTACTAGATAGCTAATTCTATAATACTACAGCTAGTAACCATAGTATAAATAGTATAAATACTAGTAAGTATAGCTTAGCCACCTCCTTATCTATAACTCCTGGGGCCTAAGGAGTCCTTAGCTAGATTTAGTAGATGCTAAGTAATCTATCTTCCCCCCTAAACTATTATAATCTATCTTCCTCCCCCCTAGCTGTACCCCCCTATAGTAATAAGAACTATATTTAGATCTAGTAGCATAGATACACCCCTAGGTCTAGCCTATATAAGTAAACTACTATAACAGCTATTATAGGTAAGATTTAGGAGATTCTCTTCTATAGTAAGTACCCTAGCCTAGCTAGTATATAAGTAGCAGGGGCTCAGGTCCTTTATAGCAGTAATCTTAATATTTATACCTATTCTATATTAGATCAGGAGTATCTCCTTTAGAATAAAGAGGTATAGCTCTAGGAACTCCCTAAGGGTAAGCATACCTATATTATAAATTACTAGTATACTATCCTTATCTACTATATCCCTATTACTTACCTCCCCTCCCTAAGCGCAGTGGAGGTACTCTAGGAGAAGATCTTATACTATAACCTAGCTCTCTACAGCCCTATATTATATATAGGCTAGTATAGGTATAATACTATAGCCTAGTAGTATAAGCAGAAGTCTTCCCTAGTGATCTCCTTCTAGGATATATAGTTAGTAAACCATGCTATCTAGTACTAAATCTTTCTAGATGGCACCCTACTATATATAGAACTATTTAACCCACTCTGCTAGCTCCTACAGTACACCTAATATCTAAATTATAGATATACCTAGCCTATTTACATAGCTGAAAGAGTTATATGTCTGTATTATGCTAACACCTATAATAAGAAGTACTATAAGGTCAAGGGGGTCCTATCCTAATACTACTATACTATCTACTATAGCCCCTACCAAGCTAACAGCAAGCAGTGTCCTGTATACTAATATAAGTACTAAATATCTTAAGAATAAATATAAAACTAACCCTAATTCTTTACTAGCCTACCCTAGCCTACTGAACTAGCCTAGCCTACTAACCCAGCCCTAAATACCAGACTGGCCCAGCCACCTACACTACCTTATAGCACAGCTAACACAGGGCCTAAATAGACTAAAATAATTAGCAAGCTATTACTAAATCCAGAAAGCATGCATTAACTAGCTAGCTAATCATCACTATTACTAGTTAATATATTTAAAATAACATGCCCTTCTGCAAAGACTACCATCCACCTAATAATTAACATCAGCTATTATCCATCTCTATAGCTATAGCCTACCTATTCTATATAGACTCACTCCCAGAGCACATCACTAAAATAACTCCAGAAAGTAACCACACCAGACCCTAAACCTAGATCTGCAGTGGGGGAACCAGCACCTCTACTACTACTTACTTAGAATACTAACTTCTATATACTAGTACTAATACTACTGTAGATAACAGGCACCAGCACCCCTAAATAAATAGCTAATTTAGCCTCCCTACCCCTATCCCTACTCTCTAACCTAGCCTAACACATCCCTAGACTTTCCTCCTGAATATCTAATATATTAAGCCTCTTAGTTATCTCCTGCATGCCTACCCTCCTAAGTAACCTTACCTAGGAGGTCCCTGAGCTGCTAGGGCTGAAGTATAAGTATAGCTATAGCTAGGGCTACTAGCCTGTTACTAGTAGCCTAGATCTACTTACCACCCCTGTATTAAAATACTAAAAGATATCTACTAAGATATATAATATAGAAGATAATAGTACTATATAGGCCTTAGCACTGCAAGGCCTGCCTATACTATACACTAGCCTAAACCTGCTAACTAAGCTAGCCCTAATACCTAAGATACTAGGCTAAGGGGGCCCTGGCTACCCCCTCCTGCTATAGCCCCAGCTCATAAGACCAGGGCCCCCAGTACCAGTTACTAATACTAATACTAGTATATTAAATACATCTAGTATATTAAATATATCTAGTATATTAAGCTTAGCTCCTACCTTAGCTTCTAGTCTAGCCTCTAGCTTAGTAGCTAGTTTAGCATCCACCTTAGTAAGCAGCATCTCACTCCCCCTATTTAACCCTAAAATACTAACCCCATTAGCCTATTAAACCACGCCCTTCCTACTAACCTCTAACCCTGACCTACCCCTGAACTCTGAGGAAGTAGAGTATAATAGGCACCTCATGCTCTAGAAGACTAAAATAAGAAGTACTTAGGGTAGCTTAAGTATATATAATAGTAGTATTTACCTAGAGGAGGGCTGCCAGTATATAGCCCCTAGTAGCTATAGCTAGTAGCTACTTAGCATCTATGCCCTGAAGGACCTCTGAATCTAAACTAAATATAGCTAGAACTAAACCTAGAATAGAAGCCAGAACCACCCCAGCCCTATAAAATAATTAAACCATCTAAATTCTCTAGTATAATATCTAGAACTTACTAGATATTAGTATAGTACCTCTCCTTTAGGACCCTTAGCTCTATAACTATATAGTTATTACTATTTAGGAGCCCTGGGTTAATACCCATAGGGATACTCCCCTAATATACTTCCCCTAGGAAGCTGCTAACCATTTCTATATTATATAGCTAGCTGCTAAATAGGGTACCCTATATATCTATATATATATACAGAAAACCCTGCACTAGTAGGTTACCTTTACCTCTATATATACCATCTCTACTGCCATCCAGATGGCTCCTAGCAAACCATAGATTATAGTCTATAATATCTATAACCCCCTGCAGAGCATAGTAAATAAGGGAGTAGTAGATATCATCCAGGCCCTAGAGGCTACTAGCTAGCAGTAGTAGGCCTTAGGGGAACCTATAGAGTATATTATAGTTAATAACTTTAATATCTATAATACCCTCTAGGCTAGAACACACCAGCTCCTACAGGCCTAGTATAATAGTAAATATACAGAGGCCCTAAAGCAGGTAATTAAGCAGTATCCACTAGAACTAGTAACCCTAGTTAGTCTAATTACCCAGCCTACTCTAATCTCTATATATACTACAGATAACCTATTAGCATATAATAACACTAGCCTAGAGACCCTCTTAGTAGAGGAGAGGGTAACCAGTATAATAATTAACCTAACCTTTATCTTATAGGGCCTTATAGATCATATTCACTATATTTAGGAAGCTAACCTAGATAGTGATTTAGACCACCTCCTGATTAAAACTAAATTAGATACTATATTCAAGCTAGGGCCCCTAAAATAATACTAGAACTAGGCTACTATAGACCCCTAGAAGCTGGCTATAATACTTATAGCACACATGCCCACCCTAGCCTGGTCTACTAATACTAACACTAATATAGCCTAGAAGGAGGTTAACTAGTTTATAAGTAAGCTAGTTAGTATACTTACTACTATAGTTAATACTATAGTACTATAGCTCTACCCCTCTCTGTACTCCTACCCTAGCTTTACCCTAGAATACTATGCCCTGCTTTAGGAGAAGAGATACCTAAAGTAAATCATTACTAAGTACTAAAGTAAGCACTACTATAAAGCCCCTTAGGCCCTATATATCTAGCTAATCTAGGTAGCCCAGGCCTATAAGTATATAGTTTAGCAGTACTAATACAACACCTTTAGGTAGTAGATCACTAATATTATAGATATAGATAATATCTAGCAGGCTGTTTACTAGATAAAGAATTAGGGCCTATACCAGGCATATACCCCCCTACTCTAGGACCTAAATACTAGCCTAGTAGCATACAGGGCCTAAAAGAAGGCTAATCTTCTAGCCTACTAGTTCTTTCTATTACCCCTGCAGGCCTACCTGGATGACCTCTAGGGATATAAATACCCTAAACTAATTAGTATACTAGAATTCAGAGAGTATAAGATCCTCTATACTCTCTACTCTATTAAGGCTGATAAGGCACCTAGACTAGATAGAATTACTAATTAGGTACTATAGGCAGTCAGCTATATACTAGTTCCAGGCCTAACAGGCCTGTATAATCAGTGTATTTAGCTCAGATACTACCTAGAGTACTTTTATAATGCTATTACTATTACTCTTTATAAGCTAGGTAAGCTAGACTACTCTATACTAAAGGCATACTAGCCTATTACTCTACTTAATATACTTAGTAAGCTACTTAAGGCCCTAATTACTACCCAGATAAGCTATCTAGTAGAGGCCTATAGATTACTTCTAGATAACCACTTCAGGGGCTATAAGGGCTAGGATATAGAGGACACCCTCTATACAGTCCTAGAGGCTATCTACTCTAGATAGAAAGATAGTAAGGTAGTATCTATATTACTACTTAATATCTCTAGTATCTTTAATAATATCTCCTATAATTAACTCCTCTATAATCTCTATATATAAAGGGTCCTGCTAGCCTATATTACCTAGCTTAGCAGCTTCCTCTATAGCTAGTCCACCTTACTAATACTGCCTAAGTATATAATACTAACCTAGAGAATTAAAACTAGCATCCCCTAGGGCTCCCTACTCTTACTAATTCTCTATATCTTCTATAATGCAGGCCTAATGGGCTAGGGAGACTCTAAATAGGGTACTAATAATATTAGTTATATTAATAATATAATAATACTAGTGACTGGTGATGGTGAGCATGCTAATTATTAATAGCTATAGGAGTACTACTAGTATAGAT